>PVJC01012407.1:0-39762 GCA_004026665.1 Murina feae
TGCTATCATGCTTAAAAGCCTAAAGATGACTTCAAGTAATGCTCAAAGAAAAAACATTTCCAATTTGAAATGGTATTTGTTCATTCATATATTAGCATATGATTGTCCAAAGTGGTATCATTTAAATTTCTCATCGGCAGCCCAGTTTAAAAGCCCAGATGGTTCAAACTGTACACAACCTATAAGGGCATAAAAAATATTACATAAACATTGCAATGAAAATCTCATTTTAAATCAATTTCTGATAGTTTATGCCTATGCAGATAGACCATGTTTCTCACCCATACCTACTAGTTAATCACTGGCTTTGACAGGGAGAAAATGCCATTCCCCTCCTTCATCCCAAACTAGTTTCTGTGTATTAAAAAAAAAGTCAGATTTCTTTTTTGTTTTGGTTGAGGTATATTGAGTAGACTCAGAAAGACATACAAAACTAATTCTCATTTAAATACTACCTAGGGGAAAATTTCCTGAAATGTCAGGCTGAAGCTTTTTTATAGAAGCTTAAGTGTCACTTCAGAAGATAAACATGGGGCTAGAAAACTCAGCACGCACTTCTTTTGGGAAATGGGTACAATGCGCAACCAAGAGCCCCATCAGTTTTGTCAGATGCCTGTAAGTAATCTAGCACTAACTGGCTCTGGAATGTGTGACTATTCTGATATGTGATGATTCATAGCTAAGTCATGTAAGCCAAATGTGTTCTCTTTCCTGGCAAAATAAAGGGATTACATGCTACAGAGAAAAACGATTTTTTTCCTTAGTCCTACGCTGTTGCTTTGGGCATTTTGGTATTATCCTAGAGAACGAGCTGAAGAGTACAATTTTCTTCTCTTCAGTGTTCAATACAGAGATGGGTGGAACTAGGCAATGGAGGAGCATTGTCTCGATGTGCTGATGAAAATGGAAACAGTCATAAAGACACTGTTTCCTGGAAGGTAAAATATAGCACAGAAGTCATACCTAATGTTTGTTTGCATTCATCAGGCGGCCAACATCTGATCAGTATAGAAGTCCTATGTAGCATTATTTTCACTGTATATATTTTTTCAATTCAACTTTATTAATTTTACTTCCTTCATAATTTTTAAATATATTTATACCCTTTCAGCCCCAACAACCACAAAAAGAACCACAATAATGATATTCCGGATACAAAGAATGTTTGAATTTATTCTAACGACATTTAAACAATTGAGTACTATCAAAAGTCCTTAAGGAGTTACCAAAAACTGTTTTACATAATCATTTTCTAAGTTTATAAAAAATAATAATATTCTAAATATAATATTACAATAGCCAGAATCCAAAACACAACAAAAACAAATGATGGCAAAAATGTAGAGCAACAGGAACCCCCGTTCATTCCTTGTAGGAAAGCAGCTTTATTCAAAATTGCCCGCATTTGGAAGCATCCAAGAGGCCTTTCGGCAGGTGAATAGATAAATACATCCAGAGAATGGAATACCATTCAGTGCTTAAAAGAAATGGGCTACCAAGGGATGAAAAGATAAGGAGCAAGTGCACCTTACCAAGTGAAAAAAGTCCATCTGGAAAAGCTCCATACTGTTTCAGTTCAACTACATGACCTTCTGTTGAAGGCAAAACAATGGAGATAGTGAAAATATCATTGCTTGTCGTGCATTAGGAGTCAGGGAAGAATGAACAGGCAGAACACAGAGGATTTTTAGGGCAGTGAAGCTATTCTGTATGAATCTGTCTATGGGTACATGTTGTTATACATTTCTCAAACCTATAGAATGCACACCAAGAGTGGAGCCAATGGACTTCCAGTGACTATGTGTCAATGAATGTTCATTGATTATAACAACTGTACCATCTGGGGCTAGATGTTGTCAGTGGGAAAGGTTGTGTGTAGGTGAAGGCAGTAGATAAGGGGGAAGTCTCTGTACTTTCAACTTAATTTTGCTGTGAACCTGAAACTTCTCTAAAAGTAAAGTACATTCTTTGTTAAAACACATTTTTTGCGGGAAACGAGTGAACTCGGATCCACCAGGGAGACTGTCAATGGCATACATTGGAACCTCTAGTTGGAACCGGCAAAAATAAAAATGTTTTATGTTGTTGTCGTGTGTGTGCCGCTCATAAACTACGCAGTGAAATGCGGTACATGTGCAAGTTTTGTAATGTGCCCCTGCACAAAGGAAAGTGTTTCAAACGCTACCACACAGTGGCGGGAAAATGCCCGCTTACATTAAAATGATGAGAACATGACCAAGATCAGAAGATTCTTGAAGGTAATATTTTCTTTACTCTTTCTAAGAAATTACAAGTATTGTATTAAAAATTCAATATTTCCATATATTTTAAACCTCATTAAAATATATTAAATGTTATTATTTCATAAGATAATTCTTAAATTAAAATTTAAGTACTGAATATCTTATAAAGTTATTTAAATAATTGAATCTAACGTTAATAGAAGGAGATAATGGTGGGAATGTGCTTGATTTCATCAAAAACTGCAGTGAAATGAAGCCAGACATAAAAGAGTATTGATTGTGTCATTTCACTTATATGAGTACAAAAGCAGGCACCCCTTCTCTTTGCTTTGAAAAACCAGGAGAGTGACTTCCTGGAGATAAATGCAATGAGTGGAAGGGAGCATAGGAAGGTTTTGGGGTTTGGTTGGGTGCTCTGGATACTGGTTTGGGTGTTTCAGTTTATGAAACTTCATGGAGCTGTAGATTTCTTGTATTTTTCTGTATGTATGTTATACTTTTTTTAAGGTCAAGAAAAGGCAGTAAACATGGTTCTTCATTAAATTTGACTGAAGCAAAGAAGGGATAAAGACAAGGGTATCTGAATTTTTAAATAAGCCTACAGTTTTATAAGGACAGAGAACAAAAGGAAGTTAAGAGAGCTTAAAAGAGAAGATGGCCTTTAGCATGAATTGTTAAACATACAGGTTAGCATTTCTTGGTGTTAGCAATGAATAGGTTAGCAAGAGCCTACATATCTAGCAAAGGAAAACATAAGATAACGGGAAAAGTTAGAAAACTATCTTAACCAGAATTCAGAATAAATTAAAAATTAATAAATATCTTTCTGAGAGACTTTTTCTTTAACCCTTTTATCTACAAAATGTGTATTTTCATTTCTAATTGAATTACTATACTTTGAAAAGTGAACAGGGCTTATGATATTTAACTAATTCTATTATGTGGAGTCCACTCTTATCTGCTCTGTGAGCACAAACTCCTGAAGGGTTGTGCTCTGGTACAACAGTTTTCTCTCCTTGAGTTGGATGTGATTATGACCTCCAGCTAAATTCTTTACGCAGGTCATAGATGTCTTCTTCACAGATTATAAGTGAGTGTACCAAAGAGTTTCTTTTTTTAGGAGATGTATTCTAGCACACATTCTCTGAATGCTATTTACAGCAATAGCCTCTACCTCTTTACCTCACAGGTCATTTTACTGGAAACAAAATAGATGAGTATGGGCTTTATGTCATCTTATTTCCATATCTCACCCCAAGATGCTAATAAGAAATGGAGGATTCAGAAAGTAACTGTAAAAGAGAAAAGATAAACTTAAAGAGTCTAATCACCTTTGAGAGATGAGTTAAACCTTGAAGAAATAAGAAATTAATTTCAAATAAGACAGTCTTACTGATATAAGAGATTTATCAGATGCTTTTAAATCTAAGGTATATCAGGGAATGTATGGAAATAGCTATGTGTTGGGGGGGTGTTTATGTGTATATGTTTGAAATTCAGTAAGCATATATAGCGGCTTTATTCTTACCAGGGGAGAAGGAAAAAATAATCATTACCACTTATTGATTATTCACAATGCGCAAAGTGTGGTGCTAAGCTGTTAAGCATGAGTTATCTCACTAAATGCTTACAGTAACAATACAAAACAGATATGTTTAATATTCCCATCTAAAGATAAAAACATAGAGGCTGATAAAATTTGAGTGACTTAGCCAAGATCTCCCAACCTAAATGATTTTAGTTCACCTCTGTATCAGCATGAAAGCTAATATTCTTTTTAAATATATATATATACACATTAGGGGTTCGGTGCACAAAAATTTGTGCACTCGGCAGGGGTGGGGGAGTCCCTCATCCGGGCCTGTGCCCTCACACAGTTTGGGACCCTGGAATCCATTGGGGCACACAGCACACATGGAGGGCACACCTCCGTGTGTGCTGTGTGTCCCAATTGCACCGATTTCCAGGCCTCAGCCTCGGGGACCGAGCTGGCTCGGTCCCTTCGTCCCGGAGGCTGCCCTGCAGCCTGAAATCATGGATCTGCTTCCAGGCTGCAGGTCAGCCTGGGGGCCTGGGCTGGCTGGCTCCCCCAGGCCCCAGCTGCCCTGCTGCCATCGCTGGCTGGACCTGCTCCCCAGCCAGTGGCCACAGGCTGGATGGCTCCCCCCGCCTCCCAGGTTGCGCCTCTCGCCAGGTTGTTCCTCCCCTCCTGGCTCCCCCAAGGCAGAGCTCTTCCATCTGCCTTGGGAATCCAGTGCCCGCACACCACTTCTCCCCAGGCTGAGACCTCCGCCATCTTAGCTGGGCTAATTTGCATACAGCCGCTCTGATTGGCTGGTGGGCGTGGCTTACCCCCATCCCAGAGAAACGGTTAATTTCAATATTTCACTTTTATTAGTTAAGATTTTATTGATATTTTACAGAGAGGAAGGGAGAGGGACAGAGAGTTAGGAACATCGAAGAGAGAGAAACATCGATCAGCTGCCTCCTGTACACTCTCCACTGGGGATGTGCCCGCAACCAAGGTACATGCCCTTGACCGGAATCGAACCTGGGACCCTTGAGTCGGTACGCTGACACTCTATCTACTGAGCCAAACCAGTTAAGACAAAGCTACTACCTTGATTACTGAATAATCCCAAGAGCAAATAGATAAATATTTGTCAAGAAAAGAGGACAAAAGAAGAGGAAAATAAATTTAAGCTATAAAGGAATATGAAATAAGGAAAAGACATAAGTGGAAAGAAACAAAATATAAAAAGCATAGTTAAGAGCATGCTAGTAATAGACATAAAATGTTAAACGAATGTGTAAAACATAACACAAATAGATGTCATAATACACACTCCCTCACTTTTTTAAAAAGTTAAAATTTTATTATTGTTCCCTTCACTTAGCTATAGATGAAGCTTTGCTTATATGGTTCAAAAGAAAAGTTATTTTATAGTCATGGTTTTTGAACACATTCAAAAGACTAAGAAAACCAAATTTCAGAAGTGTAATTATTAGGTACCTGAATTAAAAGAATTTTCTCATTCATATTCCCTACTTTTATACTAACTTCTTGATTAAACTTTCATGTAATTATAAGAGTTAAAACCTTAAAGAGAAAAATAATCAAGTCTTCATTATAATTTTCAGGTAGATTATTTCTGAAACAAAATAACACCAGAATATAATTACCCATAATAATATAGGAGATATTCCATTAAATGCTTTTCTTCATTTTTTTTTTTTAAAAAAACGAACATACTTTGAAGGAAATAGAAGAAATAATGAGAGAATGAGCCTCACTTGGTCTCGTCAAGACTCATCAAATTCCCCTATCACCAGTAACGTCCTTCCCATCTCCTTCGAGAATGTGGTGAGAACATTCCTGTCCCTCTAAGAAGCTGACACTGCCAGGAAACTTTGCTGCTCCTGCCAAGGCAGAAGCACCCACTCCCCACTGCCTTGTTTTTCTTCCCACTAGTGAGCCTTGTACAGTGTTTTTTTAAAAAAAAAAAACACACTTTTTTTTTAATTGATTTCAGAGAGGAAGGGAGTAGGAGAGAGAGAAACATCAATGGGAGAATCATTGATTGGCTGCCTCCTGCATGCCCCCTACTGGGGATCAAGCCCACAATTCAGGCGTGTGCCCTGACCAGGAATCAAACTGTGCCCTTCTGGTTCATAGGTCGATGCTCAACCACTGAGCCTTGCGAGCCAGGCTACACATGCTTTTAAACACATGTCTTTGTAAAGATCCTCATGTCCTCCGTCCCAAGCCGTCCTTCTCATCACCTTTTAAGAAGAGCCAAGTACAAACTTCATTACTCTCTTTTAATAAAATGTTCTCCAGATAGGCATGGCACAGTATGCCTATCTCTTTATTAAGCACTTTCTATGGATCATCATTTAGATTTACATTTAGATTTCACAGGAACCCTAAAGTATTTGTACTATTCCCATTCTCATTTTACAGCTGAAGGAACAAGGCTTTAAGGAGGTTTTGTTACTTGACCAGTGGTCACAAAGTCGTGAGTGGTGAAACAGTTAAATCCCGTGCTTCTGATCACTACAGAAAAACAAGCCATTACATATAAATTCCTTCAGAATCGCACCTCAGATCCTCTCTGCTCCTTCGTCTGTTTTCCTCACCCTTTATTCAAGGCTCACTGCTGCATCCCTGTTTAGACCAGAAATCAGCCCTTAACCCTCAGTTACTGAGTCCACAGCACCCCCCTATGGTTCTGGGATTTGCCTAACATTTATTCCTAACTTTTGGGCACTAGGATGAAGAAATTCAGGAATTAGAAGAATAAAAGAAACCCAATAATAGGTGTATTGAGTAGGACCCTAGGAAGAACTAAAGCACCTAACGCCACTGATTTGCCTCAAGCTTTCCTTCGACGCTGGCTCACCATGGGAGGAGGGGGTTTCCACCCTGGTCTTCATGACTATAAAAGAAATCAGACTTCAAAAAATCTTAGTTTATCACCTTACTCAGTAGAGAAAAGGGGCAGGTACAATTATGCTGCTAAAGTTCATGACAGTTTAATTGTAAGGCCAATATTTTATAACCAGCACAAAGTCTCCTTAGTCAGAAACTAAAAACGAAAAATCACCTAATTTCAAAACAGCCTGTTTATTTATCTGTATATATTCAATATCACTATATATGCCATTCACTTTTTTAAAAAGGTATAACTATTTCCAGGAATTACTTTGCTACCTGCAGATCTACAGTTTCAAGAATAAATTCTATAATGTACTTCCAAATTATTAATAATGTTTTTCTCAATTTTGTTTCAAATGAGGTAATTATCAAAAAGCATGTTTTTAATTTAACAGATAATCCATTCCTCACATTTGCTTGATATCTATTTATTAAGTAAGTAATGTTTTATCATAAGGAAATTATGCATAACTCCTAGAGATGACATTTTATGTCAGTTTTCCATATTTTAATATTTTATAGCTCATCTTCTATTTATACAAGCGGACACAACATAGTGTCAAGCCAATTTAATCAATAGTTTATGAGCCAACATACTGAATTAGCTCTAATAATGGAGTTATCACAAAATTACAAAAATCATTTGGGGAAGTAAAGGTATTTCATTTCTCAAAACCTCTTGGTTTGTGGTCAAAGCACAGCCATGAGAACGGAGCCAGCATTGAACCGATTCTGCGTGCCCTCCTCCCTCTTTCACACGTTTCCGTCCCATTTGTGCTTCATTTTCCCAGTCCAGTACGATTCTCTCCTGGGGCCTGTTGGAGCTGCCTCCTAACTTGTCATCCCTGTCTTTAATCTCACTCCCTCCAGTCTGCACACTGCTGCCATCCTTACTTTTCCACAATACCAGTCCGAGCACCTCACTGTCCTGCTCAGAAAGCTTCAGTTCCCTGTGGCGTTGTGACATACTCAAACACCAGAGTTTGGCAGAGGTTTCCAACCAGGCCCAAGCTCCTTCCGCCATTCTCACCTCCTGGCTGTTCCCAGGCCACTCACTTAAATTCTTACACTGTGGCTGCTCAGCTTTCTGTGAGGCATGATTCCGCCTGTCTCCCAGCTGCCATTGCACTGCATTGTCTCCCATGAATCCGTTTTTCTTACCTTGTCCACCTGAGGAAATGTCACTTTCTAATTGTAACAGATCAGATGTCACCTACTATTCCCGGTTGTGTTCTTTGAGCCTCATATTGTATTTATACATGCTCACACTTCTGTCATATCACTTATCAAATCTGTAACATGTTTATTGCCCTCCTCTGTTAAGCTATGATCTCTGACAACTCGCAGAACCACAGTTTATTGATCAGTGTATCCCGATGCCTGCCACCAAGCTGTTTCATTGGGTACTCTGTAAAACTCCATTAAAATGTATATGGGGTAAATGAATGATTCACAAAAGATAAAAATGAATATAAACAACTAAAAAAAACAGTAAGAATACTGATTGGCACATAAGTTTTTAAAATATACCTTTACCTTTAAAAAATTTTTATAGAGAATATAGAGCCGGAAGAGGCCTCAGAGATTAGATCATTTTAATGTAATCCTTCCGTTTATCAGTATAAGATGATGCTGAGAAGGCGAGATGGACTCAGAACACGGAGGACAGTGTGGCAGAGCCAGGCTAAAAGCTGAGGATTCCAACACACAGTCAAGTCATGCCCCACGTCGCTGATGGGTTTTAATTAAAAACAGAACATACTATGATTTTGCTTTGTTGTATTTTTCAATAAATTTTTGTAAATGCAATTGTTTCAAATAATTTCCTTAGACTATATCCCTAGAATATACATCCTGAGCAAATACTCTTCAAAAGAACTACACCAATATCCACTCTCAACTAGCGTATTTGGGAGAACTAACACAATTAAAATACTATAATTTTTAATTTTTGTAAATTTGGTAGATGAAAAACAATCTTTCATTGTGTATTAAATGGCCTTTCTTGGATTATTAATGAGGCTAACCTTTTTTTTCAAGTTTTATTCACATTGACAAGTTTTGCTTGTTAATCTCTTGGAGATGTCATAATTTAGCTGACTCTTTTTATATTTGAAGTATTATCCTTTTACACAACAACCCAAATTTATCCCTACTTTATATTCTGTTTAAAAACTGTTTATACTTTTAATATCCAAAAGTGTTTAATTTTACTAAATCGAACATGTTTATTTTCCCATTTCCTATTTTTTCTCTTGTTTCTTCATTTTCACTTAACTTTAAAATAAAGAAATTATCTCCATTGACCTTACTATATATAGATAATTAATCAAATGTCTTTTCCCCTGAGTTCTAATTCCATCATTATCATGTTGGAAGCTACCCATTGTCCTCACTATCAGAAAAGTGTAAGCAAGGAATGCAGAAAGCTCATGAACCTTGAGCTCTGGCAAGGGCCAGAGTTATGCACCGATTGTTTAGTTGAGACAATGATGGGTCAAGCAATTTCCTGACCAAATAGTCTCAAAGTTAATCTTTACTAGTATTTACTGACCTTTAAAATAATCTGTCTGTTACCGGAATTGCCTGCCTAAGGGCAATATGTGTATCTAAAATTGAATAAAAGGTTGGCAGGGCCTGGGCACCAGTGAAGTCCTTCCCCTTGCATTGGACTCTCCGCCTGCCCCTCCCCCCTTATTTCCAAATTACTATTTCTTGTCTTGTCTCATCTCTTCCCCATAGCCCTTCTTCAGACCCTGAAACCTAAGCCATACGGGGCGTGGCTTCTCACATTGTCATGTCATAAGTTCATATGTATTTGTGTATATATACATGTATAAACATAACTATTATCATTGTATATTTCTGGCTATTTCTATCTGGCTCCATTGACCATATGCCTATTCTGGTACTAGCTCCATATTGTATTGATTATTGTACTTTGACATTATGTTTAAATGTTAAAAGTTTGGTAGAAATAATTTGTTTTCATCAAAATCATTTTAGTTACTTTTACTCATTTATTCTCACATTTAAAATTTTAAATATTATTTCAAATACTAGAAAATGTTTTTTTGTCGTTTTGTTTGGAATTATGCTAAATTATACTAAATTTGAATACAGAGTAATTCAGAAAAGGTTAACATTTGTCCTATAATTAGGTTTTCTGTCTATGAATAAGGAATGTCTCTTGATAAAGTTGCCTTCATATAGGTCTTTCATATTTTTAGTTCAATTTATTCCAAGATCTGTTAAGAATGTTTGCAAAGAAAACAGTTTCATTTACTATTTATCCATAGATCAATGATTTCTTACTAGTATGTAGGAAAGCTCTTAATGTTTTCATATTAATTTTATATTTGATCATCTTCCTAAAATAATTACTTCTAATATATTTTTCAATGAATTATCTTGAGATCAAATAATTTGAAAATAATCATACTACTACTTCATTTTTACTAGTAATTTCTCTTTTTTTATATTTTATCACACTGGTTAAATTTATAGAGTATTAACAATAGTAGTAACAGTATTAATCCATCTCTTTAATAGGAATAACTATAAATATATAATTGGTTATAGGCTGAGATGTGCTTTATCAACTTAAACATTTATCACATTTCTAGTTTGTGTATGTGTTTGTACTTGTAACAGAAATGAGGGCTAAATATGCAGTTTGTCCTACTTTAACTGCTAATATAGCTCAGTTGATGTTTCTTCCTTTTCAGATTTAATCCATTGGAATTAATAATTGTTCAAATGTGTATAAATTTGGGGGGACAACATATATATATTTAAATATTTTATTGATTTTGTGTTTGTTTTTGAAGAGAAAAGAAGGTAGAGAAAGAGAAACATCAATGTGAGAGAGAAACTGACGTAAGAGTGGAACATTGATCAAAACATCAATAGGCTGCCTCCTGCATGCCCCCTACTGGGGATCAAGCCCACAACCCGGGCATATGCCCTGACTGGGAATCAAACAGCTACCTTTTGGTGTATGGAATGATGCCCAATCAACTGAGCAACACCAGCCAGGGGCAGCATGAGGGTTACATTTTAATCAAATGGTTTTACAGAATCTTATGAGATATTTATCATTGTTTTATTTGACCTAGTAGTGTGTTTGTGGTACATTTCCTAATAACATATTAAGTCATACTTTTTTTAGATAACTTAAAGATATTTTATGCAAAAAAATGTTTCAAATCAGACAATAGTAAGTCCATGAAATCAATAAAGTTTCTAAAGTAAAGAAGATGCTGATACTTCCATCTCTATACCAGTCTCCATGGTCAGGCAAGTTTGTATTTTCCTTGGAATATTGAGCACTGGGATGACTAGACCACTCACTACCTCACTACGGAGGTTAGAGAATCCAATCACAACATGAAGGCTTCATGAAGTAATTCCCAAGTTGATCCCTCTCCTAGATTCTCAAAGATTCTGTATGATTCTTAACTGTCTCCTCTGGCCTAGCAAAAAACTCACCCATGCAATGAAGCAATGAGATTCAGAGTCCACAGTATTACCCCCTTTCAGGTTTTTACCTCTCCACTCAGTTTCCCATGGCCAGGCCAGTGTGACTCAGTGGTTGAGCATTGACCTATCAACCAAGAGATCACGATTCGATTCTAGGTCAGGCCACATACCTGAGTTGCCTGCTGGATGCCCAGTAGGGGGCATGCAGGAGGCAGCTGATCAATGATGTTTCTTGCTTATGGATGATGTTTCTAACTCTCTATCCCTTCCCCTTCCTCTCTCTCACAAAATCAATTTAATTTTTTTTAAACTTTCCCCATAAGTCACTTATAGAAACTTCTAAAATGTCCCTGTCATCCACAAGGAGTGCCCCATGACAGTTAAGTTTGTACTGCTTGCTTCTCACTACTGATTCTTTGGATGAGGTCTGACATCCAACCACAGTATGGCTGATGAGATTCAAGTTTCCAAGAAATTTGAATTGGGACATAAATGTGTGTGTGTGTGTGTGTGTGTGTGTTAAGCTTAGCAGGTGTCCTGAACAAACAGCACCTAAGTACTGTAGCTGACCTGTTGCTACCTACCTTGTGCATCTAGAAGTAAGGAGAAAACAATATAAAGAAAACCAAACAAAACAGACATACACAAAGAGATTTGGACTTCTGACAGGTTTTTAGTTCTTATAACCAGTTATTTTCTTAGGCCCTTTTCTATCCTGCCATGGGTTTCTTGAAACACCCTCATACATTCTTCCTCTTACCTTAAGCAAGCTGAAGTTGATGTCTGCTACCTGCAATCAATCGTTCCTGATTAGTATGCCACCAGCCTCCTGCCCTGCCCCGGACGCGAGCTCACTTTCAGAGGGAAGGAGTTGGGAGAGATCTCTGGAATCCTATTCAACACTATTTTTTATGATAAATAAAGTTCTCATGGCAACAGAAAAATCTTTGATTTCATACAAGATGTACAGTATAAATATTTTATTGCCTATAGACCAGACCAGAGTAAGACACTGACATCGCTGCTTATGTTCCTGAAATATCTAAACTCCTTTTCTTCATTTTATGTTTTTCTTTTGATAAATCTTTAGAGTTAAAAAAAATCTATAGAAATAGCATTTTGTTCCAATGGTAGCAATAAAACTAATCCTAAAAGGCAGGCCTTTGCTTCTCTCTGTCTCCCTGGGTAGAGATGGGCAGTTGAGAAAAGTTCTAAGAAACACATGAAGAATGCTGGTACCCTCTGACTCAGAGTGTGCTTATGCTTCAGGTAAATTCTTCCGCCGACGAGACAATATCAGTTTGAGTGATCAAATTTAATCAAAGCACCATTGTTCTTTACATCTATGATGACAAACAGTACACTGTAGTTTAATCGTTTGACTGTTTTAGCTTTAACTAGTTGTTTTGTCAGGGAATAATTCTGGCCCTAAATACTAATCATTCATCTTTATAAATTCTGATATGATTGTTATGTTGTCAATTAAACAATAAACTTGAAGAAGCATGACCTTTGATAGCAAGTATCTTTAAACCATTGCTTAAGTAGGCTGGTTAGACACAAGGTTACAATCTCAGCAAGACTGAACTTTAAACAATTCTCTTTCATTTTACAGCAGCAGTCTGTGCAGCACCCAGCTGCTCTGGCTGCCTCACCTGCTCTTACAAAGACGGGTCTTCTTCCACACCATGGCTTTACCGTCTCAAACAGAAAAGGGCCACAGAAAGCAATTTGTTCAGATATTTCATTAATGTTAGAAGAAAAACAACAGCTTAACAATTTTTTTTTCTACATAGAAATTACACTCTAGGGCAGACACCTCCAATATTGAAACCAGGCATTACTAGACAATTTCATCCAATGGGTCAAGTTTTTAATTACTTGAGACTGCATTTTGTCACTCACTGGTCCTGGCAGGAAATCTGGAAGGCTACGCCGTACAAAATTGACATTTGCCTTACAAATCCCATCCATGGACAACTGGTAATAGGCTAAGGAACTTTTAGTATGCAGTACGTTTTTGTTGTCCTGTATAGTAAACAGCTCAGGATTTTGTCAAGCAGTCTCGGCTCTTCAGGAGATTCAAAACCAGAGTGAGACGCCGACATCGCTGCTTACGTTCCTGAAATATCTAAACTCCTCTTCTTCATTTTATGTTTTTCTTTTGTTTGGGTTTTTAAAAAAATCTATAGAAATAGCATTTTGTGCCAATGGTAGCAATAAAACTAACCCTAAACGGCAGGCCAAGGACTTCCTCCCATTCCAGTCTTTGGGAAGTGGGCTGGCTTTCCCACTAGGTGAGAACACTGGCCATCGCCAACACAACCCGCTCCTATGCAATTAACTAATTAATTAATTTACTAGGTTCCCATCAGAGAACACAAATCCCTGATGTCTGCTTTCAGTATCTATGAAACCCCTGCAAGAGCAAGAATATTTAAATCCGTGGATTTGGTGTGTGCCCTGTTTAGCTACTGAGGCCTTCCAGGGCGCTTCCAGGATCGGCAAAGAGCATAAGGGGAAGGAAGTAGAGTGTCCAAAACCACGGCCACACCTTCAGCCCAGCAGTTCTTATTTTAACTGCCTGAAATTTAGGTGTCTGAACAGGATTCTTTTGAAGATAGAATTTGAAAAGCAGAGTACTGGATATGGAAGATACTCTTTATTTATTCTTATTAGAGTATAGTAATCCTTATATCTTCAGAGCTCAAAAGAGTTGTAAACTTAGATCAAATAAGATTATCTCCCTCTCCTTGAAAACTCTTTCATTGGAACAGTGAAATACAGTGTTACAACCATCACAGTCTTAGCTTTGATTGTGGGTACGTGAGCAAAACAGCCAAGGAGAAGGCTTCTGCTTTTGCTGTAAAAGTTTGCTAAGTAGCATCGCTTATTAAGATGTCCAGTCCCAGATGACGCATTTCTTTCAGAAATAATGCCCAAGAAAATTCATTCTCTCCTGAAAAACAGTTAAGCTTGCTCCTAACATATAATGAAACTTATGTATTCCTTTAAATGTCCCTTTACCTTTTGGCTGCTTTATAATCTCAGAACTCAATGTGGTTCTTCATGCTAGCTACCATATTTGTTTCTCCCTTCAGTGGTTTTGATTGTGTACTTCTCTATGAACAGTTTTATGTGTCCTTTTATCACAGGCAAGATATTAATGATAAATGAACAATAATATGTACAAGTCAATAATGAAATAAAAAATTGATCATCAACTTAAGAATCACTGAAAGTCAAGAGAATTGTATTTTCATAATAGTTTGCTTATGCTCAGGTCTCTTACCCTGTATCATCAGCTACTGGAACACAGCCAAGTTTCAAGGCACTATCAATAAAGCTCCAAGAAGCTCGAAGAGATACCTTTTTTAGTTCATACACTAAAATTTATGTATTTTACATGATCCTCATTTGAAGTATACTTACTCTTGTATCAGGCACAGTTCTATCATGCAACAATGAGTTCCTGTTTCTCTCAGATGAAGAATAAATCTTGAGAATGACCTACATGACCTTCCATGATCTATCTGACCCTGCCTTCTGCTTCACCCTTATCCCTGAAACTCATATCCTTCAGATTTCACCTGTTCATGACTCCGTAAAGTAGGGAAGCTTACCCTCTTATGAACTCTCAGTCCAGCACACTTCTCCACGTAGCATTCATTGTTGATTATACAATTATACCTTATATCTCAGTTCCCTGAGGAACTCTAAATCTTATGTCTGCTTTGACTGCTTATACCGGCAATGTATTTTTAAGACCTAACACAAAGCTTAACTCATTTTATGTGTTCAATAAATATCTCTTAACTAAATTAGTGAAATTTTATGTGTGCTTCTCTGTCCATATGGATTGAAAGAAGCAAATTACGGAAGAGGTCAGCTCTAAAAAAATTCACAGCAACATCAGTTTGATCATGTAGAAGGGCAAAAATTATAAAAAGTGGACAGAAGAACTCAGAAATGATTGGAGTCTAGAGGCAAATTGTCTTAATAATCATTAGACATTAAGGCATGTTTAATAGTCTTTAATAGCATCATTATATTAGAGTGTGGTATAATGATTGAAGCATCAAGGGAAGGTTGGTTTTTTATCTACAGTTAAGATAAAAAAGAAATTGGTAATTCATCTTTAAAATGCTTTAATCCAGTATTTCTTTGATAGATTTTCTTATTTTCTACAGGTGAGCTTCAGTTCTTGAGAAAATATAAGCATTTGCATTCTTCTCCCCACCTTCTAACAATTTGGATAAATGAAATGTTCCCCAATCTCACTTAGGATAAATAACCTTATATTATAACATTCCTCTTTTGCTCAACTTGATAATTGCAAGAAAATTATTTTCAAATTCCCCTTAGGACTGAAACAATGTTATGTAATGCTTCAGGAAAAATTCTGCTGAAAAGGAGAATACCCTGCATTGAACGTAAACCAAATTTTGCCTCACGTTGCGTGAACAAAGCAAAAGAAGAAGTTTCCACTTGAATTCTAAATTGCGGGTGACCTTGCGCTGTTTTGAGAAAGGCTGGCAGCTGAGGTCGCTGGAGTGTATTATGATGGACAGTGTAGTGCTGTGCGTTGCTCAGAGGCATGTCCACTGCGTGGATTGCAGCCAAACACAAAGAATTAGACAGCTCGGAGCATTCTATCATTTCATTTGGAAATAATTGTCAAAGTCATGGGCAGCAACCGTTACAGCTTTCATGAAAGAACAGCATTCCATAATTCCATCACTTCAGACAGGCTGTTTGACTATTCTCAGCCAAACACTGTGGATCCATTCTGTATCAGTTTCTTATGACACTCACAGAAGCAGCATTTCTGCAGGAGGCAAATCCCATCTATACTGCCTTGTATGTAGTTCTATCTTACATGATGCGGCTCATTGCTTCAAATTGGCCAAATCATTGAAAGAAATACAAGGAAAAAGGAGATGCAGAAGCTTAACGCAGAACTCTTAAAATGTAAATATACAGCAACTCCTTATCACTCACTTTCCTCAAGTCAGCATACTGTTTAAAAGCTTAAAATCGGTTTCAAAATAAAATGTCCACAATGCCTTCTCTAATAACGACATAAACAGAGCATTTTCAAAACATCTAATTTGTTGCTAATGCTTCCAAATGAACCTCTTACATTAGTTCTGAAGCAGTGATGTTTAAGTAGAATATTTTTATGGATAGAGGCTTATTTTTAACTTCTGCTTCTTCCAGGAGCAGATTAATGGCAACATCCCCCCACCCCCACCCCCCAAAAAAAAACCTGTTTGGGATTTAAAAGCAGGTGGAAATTTTCAGACTTGATTAAAAGGGGAACTTCTATACCTTTACTTTCCATTCTGCTTGAGTATTTTCTAAATATAAAGAGAAAAACACATCCTGTTTCTTCTAAAATAGATACCCCACCCCAAAAAAAAATGTTGTAACTTACCGTTAAAATTTACAGCCCGAATATAACCAAGTAGCTCTTTCCCATCAGTGGTGCTCATTCGTGGGCAAAGGCCAATGTATCCAGGGCAGAGATCTTTGTGCATGTTGTGCAGGGCATAAGCCATGGAATACACGGCATCGATTACAAACTGCACCTTTCCTTCCTGCTCGTAAGATGAATCCCGTGCGATTCGTTCCAGCCCTGCACAATAAAAAGGAAAACCATCAATTGGCACTGTTAGATTTCAGGGAAATAAGGCATCAGGGCCAAGATTTCCATCATGTGAGGCACATTCCATGAGACAAAACTATTTGATCTTATTTCCGACTACACTGCGTAAGGTTTTGAAACTGGGTATTAAATTTTTTATTTGGAAAAAACAGAATAGTTTCTGCTCATTAGCAACAAAATTATAGAAAGTAAATAAAAGCCCTATAGTTTCTTTACCTTTTATTTCCACCTTACTGAGTAATATCCTATTGTACCTTCTGGGAATTATAGGTCACTTGGTAGTGACTTCATCTTTAAGTAAAATGTACAGACCTGTTCTTTTCATCTATTCCAGCTCCAGCATCATTTTATTAGTGCCCCAAAGTCAGGTCTCTCTCCAACAAGATCTGTTCTTGTTTTGAATGAGTTCTACTAGGCAGCCCTGTTTATAAATATTAAATAACAATGTTTTCTTTTATCTTTGGAAGAATCATTCAATTTATCTTCTTCTTGATCTCATTTTCTTTTTTCAAAAAAACTTTATTGAGATATAATTGATACATAAGATTTATAAGCATAAGGTATACAAATGCTTAGATCTACACTTATAATGTGAAATAATTACTATGGTAAGGTTAATTAACATATTTATTACCTCAGTAGTTGCCTTTTCTTTTCTTGTGGCAAGAACTGTTAAGATTCAATCTCTTAGTAAACTTCTAGTATACAATGCTGTATTAACTATAGTCGCTACACTGTACATTAGATCCCCATAAATTGTCTAGTCTAATTTTCTATTAAAAAGATGTAGAGCTCTCAAAATGAATATCATTCAGAATAATTGTTCCTATGTTTAGGCATAAGTAGGCTGAGAATTGACATTGGGGATTATCATTTAATGTGATAGATATCATTTAAAGGATAGAATTAAAAAGAGAAGATAAATTCAATGTTAAAATTAAATGATGCATTGAGTTACCATCCAATATTCTCATTTTGAAGATGAGGAATCTGAGACACATGGATGAGAAATTTACTATGGACACAGAGAGCAGATGTGAAAACCATTTCCAGGTCTCAGACTCAAAGTCCAAAATTCTCTCAATCCCCCAAAAATAGAGATGACAAGAGAAAAGGATTACAGAAAGGACACTGAAGGTTTATTGAAAGTCACAAAGGGATCTCCTCTCACTTCCACACCCTGTCCCTAACTTTCCGCATCCTGCATCACTTAAGAGAGACCCAAAGCAAGCACTGTAAACCTTCCCATGGATGCCAATTAGTAACCTGCAATAAATAAATAGTCTTAAATGCAACAAATACTTTTTTTCTTCACACTAACTCATCTAGCCTCTGAATTTAGAGAGTTGAATTGAAATGGTTTTTTCATCCTCTGATAAAAATGTTTTCTTTACACTCTGATAGGACCAGTGGCTTTCTTTTACACAAAGGTAGTGGTTGTTTCATTGATTTTTATTCATACAATCATTGAACATTTTCCTCTGGTCTCAATCCCTTGCTACACTGATCCTATAAACACTATTGGTGGGTGCTCTATTTCCTGTAGTCTGTCATCACGCTGAATTCTGCTCCTCCTTTTTCCACATGTCTTTGTGAATATATATTTTTTATGCCTCAACTTTCCATTCCGCAAGTTTGAGTCCTCTTTTTCCCCCTTTTCAAGCTCAGAATCCATTCATTCTCAAAACCTTTACTTATTATTATTTTTATGGTCTAGAAATAGAAGTAGTAATGTAAAATGTTAGTTACATGGTCCAAGTCAATTTAACTCATTTTTAAAACTAGGTTTCTGGAAATTAGTTTTCTAGGACTTTCTTGTCACCTAACGTCTAGCCCACATTTCCAATTGCCTACTTATCTTTAGGTAGTCTGCTTCCATGTCAAACTCAGTCAATTTAAAACCAGGCTATCATTGTAGAGAATTTACATCAGTATCTCCCTAAAACTTTGTACTGGAGGTTTTGCAGTTTGGGGAGCACAAAGAGAGGGAAAGACCTAACAGAGAACATCGTCAAGATGCCAAAATGTGTGTCATCTCCTTCAACCTGCCTTAGCTTCATGATCTAAGCTATGATCCAAGCATGTATGGGGACACTGCCCTCTCCTTACCTGTGTGTGACACTTTGTCTCCTGGGTCCTAGGCCAGTACTGCTCATGTCCAGAACATTATCAGGTGACATTCTGGTTTTGCAATTTTAACTACAAAACACTCAATTCATACATGCATACTGAAGAATGGTCACAGAAGCCAAAATAATTCAATTATTTCTTTAAAGATCTTAGCTGGTAATCAATCACCCCGGTTAGTCCAGGATTCTAAGAGCTTCTGAGGATATAGAACCAAAACCTGGTCAGTCCTGAGCAGACCAGCGTGGATGCTGACGAACAAAAGGCAAATGGCCAGGACACTTACTGATATTAAGACTCAAATAACTACTTGTAGTGGTGCACCATCACTGTGAAGAAGGCTATCCATGGGTGAAGTCCAGGGCTAACCACCTTTGAGAGGTAGTGTGGTTCGTTCTGGCCAGACAGGCATCAGAAGGGGGGGGGGGCAGCTGGTGACAGGCCCCAGGCAAGGGGTGGCATTGGTGGAAATGGGGAAGAAATTGGGAAAGTAAATATATCATAGTGAGGCTGCTATCCTTGAAGTGACCTTGAAAGTGTAGGGAGCAGGAGAATCTCTCCTTTGCCTCCTAGTTCTACCAGGGTCTGGCAATATTTGAACCCCCAACCTCAGCCAGGCGTTGGTGATGTAACAGAGAAAGGTAGGGGGTGGGGCCATGTAGATTGGACCAAGGGGAGGGGTGTTTTCTCTCTCCTGGGGCTCATATGAATGCAAGAGTTTCAGAATCAAGAATCATATAGATCAGTAAAAATTTGAATATATATTTTTGATTAAAAATCCATTTAAAATAGCATTGGACATAATTCATGTATTAAAAAAATTAGATTTAGCCCTCTGCTCATGACATTGTTCTTATAGTATGTCAGAGCAAATTTGAACGGTCATCCCCAACAAACTTTTTGTTGTTGTTCTTGTTAATCCTCACTGGGGGAGGTTTTCTCATTGATTTTTTTTTTTAAAGTGAGAGAGGGGGAGAGACAAGCATCCAAACTTCGATCTGAGAGAGATGCATGAATTGGCTACCTCCCGCATGCACCCCAACCCGCTCACACACACCCAAGACTGGGGCCAGGGTTGGAGCCTACAACCAAGGTGATTTCCCTTAAGCTGATTCAAACCCAGGACCCTTCAGTCTGTGGGCATCCATTCTACCCACTGAGCCAAACTGGCCAGAGAAGTCTCCAACAGACTTCAAAAGCTGGTAGGACACAGACGGTTTTGCTCAGATCCAAATTCTGTTTGGGGGGGAATTCTGTAAGTCCTTTCTAACCTCTCGAGAGCAGAAACGACTTAGAGTTATGATGTTCAACCATAATTCTTTGATAGCATTTGAGGAGAATTCAGTAAGGAACAACCTTTTGGTTTTCTTTGAACACAAATAGCAAGCTGGCACAACTTTGGGACAAATATGTCTTATAAGAACTCTAAGAAAACAAAGGGGGGAAAAGGTCAGAAGGCTGTTCCGTGACGATTGTCACATGAGTCGATGGGCATAATAAGTCTTTTTTCTAAATCAATGTAACCACCTGGTGAGAAATTAAAAGACTGAACACTATATTATTTCTAAATTTAAAAAGAAATAATTTGATTTTTTTTCAGGCTGTTTAGACAATGTATTTTTCTCTTCCTTAACACTGCGATCTCGTGATGATACTTAAAATTTTATAGGAACTAGTTTGTGCCTCACTTTCTATATCCATTTGCCTCTTTCATCTAAATGAGGAACTTAGAAAGCTGACAGTGACTCATCAACTTAATTGGCTGTAAAATTTCATTATGCTATAGTTTCTAAAGTTAGCGTTGATGCATTGCTATAAAGTGCTAAATATTGTCAAAGGCTGTATGTCAGCCATCCATTTAAAATACTAATTGTAAAGTTGTAATGTGTTTTTAGTGTATAGCTTAAAATTAACTGCATGTAGCGAAGTGTTTGTGTGGTGGTAGATGAAGTCAGGTACATAAATTTGATTGCAAGAGTATGTGTTCATTAATAAAATCTAAAACTTCTAACAGTATCTCATGTTCTTGGACACATAAAAAACTCTTACTGGTCCAAGAAATGGTATATGTACCTTAGTTAAGGCCTTTCACACATCCTGAGTATCTTCTCAGTTTTTGCTTCCTCTTACTAAAAACGCAAATTTGCTCATGTTTGCAAAGTTCTGTATACATCTCAACGTGAGTTCCTAAATAAGCCTGACATAAAATTTAAATTCTTTGACTGACATATAGTTACTGAACTTTGCTTTCTAATAATTTCTCAGAATACAGTTTAGTTTTGTAAGTTGATATGTTAGGGGCATTTTCCTCTCCTGAAATTACGGATATAAAGCTTCTAATGTTAATGTAGTGATGGTCTACTAAACAGCTGGTCAAATGGGGAGGGAGGGGAAGGAGAGGGAATTAAACTCATATCAGTCTTGTTATTCCTGGGAGAGCAAATATCCAATTGATTGAGTTTTTAATAGTTTTAGCATGTAGTAGAAATCCCACACTCTACTAGCAAATTTGTGTCTTAAAAGCATTTCTTTATTTAGTTCCTCCCTGACTTTTTAAGTATGCAGCTACTGTTTTAAATAATTAAATCATTTCCTTGCCGTTGCTGTGCAGAGAATGATAAGAGGGAAGAAGAGAATTTGTGAGCTGCTATGAAGAAATGCATTTATGCAGACAGAACCAAATTGTTCCCAATATAACATGTATGTTATAACTGCATAGTGGGTGACTTTGAAATCAGTGAGAAACATGCCAAGAACTGCATTGCACACTCAAAAGTAATCTCCATCAAGTTAGCAAACATAAAATCATCTTTTACTGAATTTAAATGGATTTGGTTTCAAGGGCACAATAGGGGGAGGATGGGAAAGATGTTCAATTATACAGGAATATCTCCTAAGCACTAGGATACCCAAGGGAAATGTGTACACCGCCCAAACTGCAGAGGGATGAAAACACCGGCCCTGGGGCAAGGCAGAAAGACAAACGGACTGATGATGCTGCTGCCACAGGAGAAAGAGTCCTGACCAGAGAGGTGGTCCTGGGGTAGGTGCCAGCTGCACCTCTCATAAGGCCTTGGACACTGTCCTGAATGAACTCTGGCCTTCAACTGGGAATGTTTTCCAAAGGAACCTTAATGGGGTCCCCATGGCGCTAGCCGGACCTGGTGGTTCCCTTCCCTCTGCTCCACGTTCAGGTCCTTGAGTACAACACGCGATACCCAAACCATAGGACTTCACTTTGATGTCCATGCTGTAAGTTTCTTCGTTCCTTTCCAGGTGCCTCTTTAGCCCCCAAGCATCAGGTAAAAGGTCAACTCAAGTTAGGCAGGAGCTGTGATATTTAATGATTTATTTTCAAATTAGCAGTCCAGATCAGATCAAAGAGCACTGTAAACACCAGGTTTAAATGCTGAATGTTGTTCAGTTGGAAACAAAGCCAAGACTGTTATTTAAAATTATTTCTGGGAATGACATGAAAAGTAAATTGAAGGAAACATAGGTTGACTATAGAGATGCGAATTGGGAGGCAGAGTAAAGGGCTGAAACAGTGGAAAAGAAAAATGAGAGGAAATGCATTTCGGATGTCAAATTGACAGTATTTGGACACCTAAGAGTAAGGGTTAGAGGTAATTATCAAATATGGGAAGTAAGGACTCTTGAGACTAGGTAATAAGATATTGACATCATTAACAAAATTTGAAAAATTAGATCAATAAGAAGGTTCAGTTTATGACAGCTCCCAAATTCATCAACACCTGTTAAAATGACTGATTATAATATTCTGTAATATTTATTACCTCCTCTACCATAGCACAGACTTTATTTAAATTTGTTGAATTTTATTTAAATAATAAAAAGTCCAAATATTTAGAGTAATCATGTAATAGTAATATGGTTGGTTACTTATTTATAACGTTGCAATAAATTAGCCACTCTATGCAGGACAGCTGTAAGACCAATGACCTGAGGAGTAAAAACTCTGTGCTCTAGTTCTCAGGCTACAAGCAACTGACTTTGTTTGTGTCTTTGTTCAGTTCATAATACTTTTGGCAACCACTTACCTCTCAGAAGGAATTAAAGCAGCGGTTCTCAGCCTGTGGGTTGCGACCCCTTAGGTGGTCGAATGACCCTTTCACAGGGGTCACCTAAGACCATCCTGCATATCAGATTATTTACATTACGATTCATAACAGTAGCAACATTACAGTTAGGAAATAGCAACGAAAGTAATTTTATAGTTGGGTCACAGCATGAGGAACTGTATTTAAAGGGCCAGAAGGTTGAGAACCACTGATTTAGAGGATTCAATAAGATGATCAATTAGGATCTTTTTGTTGTCACTGGAGAGCCAGGAAAAAATGGGGTTCTTGCATTGTCACAAGAAAAAGGATTTTCTGTGACTCACATGTGAGAATGAGTGGCATTTATTTGCATGAAATTACATCCCTGAGTTTCCAACATCCCTCCTCCCTTCTTCAGCCCAAGGAAGAAGTCCAGCTGTGTCTTTAGCAGGACTAGGATTAAAGCCATTGCCCAGAGTTTCCATTCCATATTTGCATAGTCCAATCCAGCATCAGGTTAGGCTAGCTTGTGTTCCCAGCTGTAGTCCATTAGTCCATTGTGTGTAGGGTCCATATGACCATTGGCATTGTGGCTTCCAGGGACATGGGCAAATACAGGGAAGCAGGAGAAAAACCAGAGAAACAGGAGAGCCAGGAGAGGGCTTCGTTGTCTGGGGGACGATGTATTTCCAAATGTTCACAGGCTGGCAGTTGGCCCACCCTCTGTTCCCAGGTTTGACCCTCCCTGGGTCACTCTGACTTCACTGCCCACGAATCCATGTTCCCTTTGATAGGATTTGCAGGGAATGGTTCCCTGGTGAGTGTGAAGTTGCAGCTTCCTGGTGAGCTGCCCAGATGGCCAGGGTTATAATGTCTGGCCTCCCTTTTACTCCTTTCATATTTATATATATAAAAGCCAACGACGGGAACACTATAAGGACTAGAACAACGGGTCAGTGTGACCCCCACTGGGGCCAACAAATCCACCCAATCGGGGGTGGGGCCAGCCGGCCAACCTCATGCAGCCCCTCCCCCAGGCTGCTGGCCCCAATCGGCCTCCCCACCCCAATCGGGGCCAGGACCTGCTGGCCAATCACTCACAGTTCCTCCCCCCAGCCAGCCCGGCCCTGATTGGGACCTGATCATCGGGGTGCCGGCTAGCCAACCTCCTCTGGTCTCCTCCTAACAGGCCTGGCCCTGATCCGACCCGATTGGGGCTGCGTCAACTGGACCCCAACCATGCACAAGTTGCTGCACTGGGCCTCTAGTTGTCATTAACTAGCTAATTACCACAGTATCACCCTCAGTGTAAATTCAGAATTTTAAGGCATGTTCTCTTGTTTCCTCTTTTCACACTCTAATGTCACTTGAAAATTACATAAGGGTGTAACTGCACAAATCCCACTAAGTTCAATTTTTCAAAATAGTTTAGAATATCCAGCCACTGAGCTGCTGTGGATCTGGAAATTTTACACACACACACACACACACACACACACACACACACAGTCAAATATCAGCCTAGGGTTGTTTTTTTTGCCTAATGACCACATATTCATTATTCTTAGACTTGAGCTGTATATTAGGTCTGATTTCTCACCAAGGAAAAAGTTTTCAGTTCTCTGTTTATTTTGATATAATAGTTAAAGAAAAAAATATTATAGAAAATAAGATTAGAGAAGTAAGTGGGAAGGAGGACACAAATAATTAAAATGGTTAAGGCATGTCACAAATAGCATCTCTTGCCCTAATCGTTTTTGGTTCAGTGGATAGAGCATTGGCCTGTGGACAAAGGTCCTGGGTTTGATTCCAGTCAAGGGCACATGCCCGGGTTGTGGGCTTGATTCCCACAGTATAGGGTGTACAGGTGCAGTCTATCAGTGATTCTCTCTCATCGTTGATGTTTCTATCTCTCTTTCCCTCTCCCTTCCTCTCTGATAGCAATAAAAACATATTTTAAAAATAATAATAACTAAGATTCAAAAAAATAGAATTTACCTAAGGTCACACATTTATGGCAGTAAATTGTTGTCAGGTCTGATGCAAAACCTCTACCAGTATGACTACTCTGTCGGTCCTCTGTGAAATTCTATTTAATTAATTCTTCTACCTCAGGTTTAATTTTTACTTCTTTTAACTCCTGTTTAATTTTCAGTCACTGGACATGATTGGCTTGTCTCTTAAATTAAGTAGTGAATGAAGATTCTGTGTGTGTGTGTGTGTGTGTTTATAAAGAGTAGTGGAAGTGGAAATAAAATGATATTTTACAGAAACACTGACTCATACTGATAATTAGATATTTGTGGTGAAAGCCAAAGCTAATAAGGCTTATAAATTTATATTTATAAAAATTAAAAATTAATAGAGTATTTTAGCTTTGGAAGGTGTGTGTGTCTTTGTGTGTGCGTGTATGTATGTATGTATGTTTGTGTGTGTGTTCATAAATCTATAAGATTTCTCTAGGCAAATATCATCAAATAAAAAAGAGAACTCCATTAACACCTAAGGTTCTGCTTTGTGGATTCTACAGTAGGTTTTGTCAAGGACATGTATAAACAGATGTATTGAACTAATGGACTAACTTCAGCCTCAGCCTTATCTATTTACAAAGGACAGAGAAAACGAGAAGATAAGGGTCCTCTGATGGAAATCACCTTCTCTACATTTTCTTCTGTAATTTAGCTGTACTCCCAAGCACTGAAGGCTCTTAGCTGCCTGAGGACACATCAGGAGACACCTGTAAATCAAGCACTGAAGAGTGCTGCCTCAGCCCACAATAATGCCTCTCCTTTGTGCCTGGCAGGAAATGGAAAAGGCTTCAGGCAGGTGCCAGGTGTCCCCTCCAGGTGTTAAATTTTTCATACAATGCCCTAAGGTTTTTAAAACACTGAAAACCCAAAGGTGAGAGGCAAATAAGTATAAGAATGTATCCTTAAGCAACATAACCAGTTCAAAAGACATTCAGAAAAGGAAGTTATTTCATAGCTATATCCCTGAGTCCCCAAACAAAAACAAAAAAGGGCTTGATTAAATTCAGACAGTTGCATATCCCCCCATAATTACCTTAGATCTTGCATGTTAGGGGCAAATGTTGATGCACAATAGTGTATAAAACTGTTGATAAATAGAAAACTCAAGCTCTCCCATAAAAGAACCCAATTTCCCTTCCTAATTCCCACTTCAGTAGATGAGACTTCCAATGCCCTGACCCTGACACATTTTCTAGTTATTGCAATCATGGCAGCATTATACTTAACTAGTTATTCATAACAGGAAAGGAGCAAAGGGAACACCAGCTATTACAGGCATGTTCCCTAGGGGAGGGATCCAACAAGGGGAGTGTTAGACACATGCCCCAGAAAAGCTGGGATGACCTAGGGAAGGTGTTTGCTTGTCAGTCACACCTGGTGACAAAGAGGGCTGGCCAGCTGGGCATGGCCACTCCAAGGACATGGAATTTGAGATATAGAAGCCCCTGAACAAAGAAATTCACTCTCTTGATTCCATTTGGCATGCGTGGCTCATGGCTCACGCTTGGATTCCTGGCATTTTCCCATATAGCCCAGGGCCTGCCAACCCCACACACAATAGATGAATGGGTTGCAGCTAGCTTGATGCTGGACTGGATGTGGCTGCAACATGAAATGGAAACTCTGGACACTGGCTCTGATTTTAGCTTTACTGAAATCCCAGCTACACGTCTACTAGACTATCCCACAGGAAATAGGACTTTGGAAACCCAGGGATGTAATTCTACAGTAATAAAACTTTCTACCATATCACATATTCCCCTGTGAGTCTCAAAAAATTCCTTTTCTTGCGATATACCAAGGACCTCAACCCCACTAGCAATAGGAGAGGACAAGGCACGATTTAGTCTAGCAACAATGGCGCTTACATGGATTAGGATGTGCCTTTTAAAAATATATTTTTTAATTTTTTCTAATTACAGATTTAATTGTCTTAGAAATGTGTTTGGGGTGCGGGATATAAAGAATATAAAGAATATTTATTAGCTCACCATGTTAACCACCATTTGCCTCCTGGTTTATTGCCTTATAGCATTTCTCTTTCTGTCTTTATTTTAAAAAATTAAGATGATTCTGTGTATGCTTTTTAAAAATATACTGTATTCACCTTAATTATCTTAGGTCATGTCACAAAAATTCCCCTATATTTTATGAAAGTGGTTTCTGTGCTAGAACTGTAGTTCAATTAATGGATTCTGATTTTTGCATTTAATTCTTTTCTGATACTCAGTGTGATATTTGGTGCAAGGTAGGAATCTGACATTGTTTTCAAACAGTAAATCAATTCTTCCAGACTATTAATTGAATAAATATTTTTCTTCCCATTAATTTACATAAAATCACTTTTAACATATCAAACTATTATATATTCTTATATATATTTGGAAATTATGCTCTAGTCCACTTGTTTCTTAATATGTTAACATGACATTTTTTGTGATTATTGCTGTTTTATAATAAACTAGAGGCCCGGTGCACAAAAGTTGTGCATTGGCGGAGGGGGGGGGGGTGCCCCTCAGCCCAGCCTGAACACTCTCCAATCTGGGACCCCTTGGGGATGTTCAACTGCCAGCTTAGGACGTTTCTCTCATAATCCGGAACTGCTGGCTCCCAGCTATTCACCTGTCTGCCTGCCTGATTGCCCCTAACTGCTTCTGCCTGCCAGCCTGATTACCCCCTAACCACTCCCCACTCCCCAGCCGGCCTGATTGATGCCTAATTGCTTCCCTGCCAGCCCAGTCCCCCCAACTGCCCTCCCCTGCTGGACCGGTCACTCCCAACTGCCCTCCTCTGTTAGCCCTCCCTTGCAGGTCTGGTCACCCCTAACTGCCCTCCCCTGCAGGCCTGGTTCCCCCCAATTGCCTTCCCCTGCAGGCCTGGTCACCCCTAACCACCCCCCCTCCTTGCTGGCCTGATTGCCCACAAACTGCTCTCCCTGCCAGCCATCTTGTGGATGTGGGCACCTCCATCTTTGAGTACAGGGTAGTCAATTAGCATATTCCCTCCTTATTGGCTGTGGGCACTGCCAGCTTTGTGATGGTGTGAAGGTCAATTAGCATATTCCCTCTCTATTAGATAGGATTGTACCATCTGTTCATGAAAATTCTAGCATTACTCTTATTTTTTAATTATTGATTATTATTACAAATAAAATATAAAATTATTTAACTATAGAATTACTTCTGAAAATAAACTGTTTAAAGAAATGCATCTATTTTTAAAATTAGTTGCAGATTAAGCCCTATGATTTCTGCATGCAAAAATAAAGGAAAATAATATGGGCTCTGAGATCAGACAGATCAAGGTTTGAGACACTGTCTCTGAATCTCTTATTTTTACTTATAAAATGGGAATTTATATCTATGTTGCTTGGTTGTCATGAGGGTGAAGTACAGGACATCTGGCAATTATATAGTGACTAATTAGACACAATTATTTGTCATGAAGGGCTACAAAATACTTAACCTTCTATAATGTGCAAAACTTTTTAAACTGTACAACTTAAATAAACATATAAGCCATACATGTGCATATACTTATTCAATAAACACGATAAAGGCGATTTACATTCAATGATTAGGAACAACCATCCTGCAGCTAGTCTGCCTGGGTTCAGATCTCAACACCACCATTTACTAGTTTTAAGACTTTGACTAAGTCTCTTAAATCCCCATGCCTCAGTTTCCTTATCTGTAAAACTGGGATAAGAATACTATTTGCACAAACGGTTGTTGTCATAATTAAATGAATTAAAATAATTAAGGCAGTCTGAAGAGTATGTTGAAAATAGTATTATAAAAGGGGTACTTATTCGCACCAGTCGTTAAACTTTTGTGCTGGCTAATTACCATTGGGTAAACTAATACTTTCCTAGTGCCTGATGTCATGGAGTGAGACCTGAGCTAAGATCTAAAGTGTGAGGCAGGGAAGTAGCGGGGAGGGAGCACAGAGTCAGGGTGACAGTAATGGCAAAAGCTCAGGGACAGAAGAGGTAGAAGAATATGAGGGGCTGAAATAAGGCCAAGGAGGCTGAAGACCTTTCTGGCCACCTGGGGTCAATCTGTCTTCTTCTAAGAGCAGTGGGAACCCACTGAAATGCGAAATAGGTTTCCATTGGAAAAGAGTGCTCGGTCAGAGGAACAGGTAGGAAGAAGGAAAACGTGGGTGGGGTGGGCTGGATTAAAGGTCATTTTATAATTTGAACGCGGGCATATAGTGGTGTGGGCAAAGGTGATAATGCATATGGAGAAATGCAAACGCACCTGGGACATGTTAGGAGATAAAAATTAACAGATTTTGATGGAACTGAAGCAAAGGGTGCTCTCCAGAGTGACTTCCAGGTTTCTGGCTTGTATATCTTGGCAGACCCTGGCAAGGCCAGAGTACACTGCCCCACCAGGTAACTGCATATCTGCCTAATGGGTGATCAACAGAATGTCTTAGCTTCTGTGAAGACAGGCCAGGGAGATGCCACTAGCCTGAACCTCCTGGAAACTGTCTGCTCCCGTGGCATGGTGGGGATGTACCCTACCTGATCTGTGGCATTTGCATGTTCATGTCACGGTTCCATCACTGGGTTTGTATTTTTATTGTTATGTATAAACTCCCTAAAATGTAAATCACAACCCAGAAACTGGAGAAGGAGATGGCGCAGGAATTGTTTCTGAGACTGTGCTATCACTCAGCAACTGACTTCAGCCATTCTATTGGCAAGTTATTCATGGAATTCTCTCAGGTATTCTCTTCGGAACAAAAAGCTGAACAGTAAATATGACAGTCAGCATAAAAACAAACAGGAAATAAAACTTCCTCCTTTCCTCTCTCTCCAGTTCCACCTTCCTTCTCCCCTGCTTTCTCATTGAGATTGTGTCAACAATGAAGTAACGTTAGTATGAGAACACATATTATGAGACTCTAGAACTTGTGTTCAATATAATAGGAATGCTCATACCAAAACAACCCTAATGGGCTTCCCATCTGCTGTTATTTAAAATTCATGAGATAACTTAATAGTGTTTCTCAAAATCAATGTGGTGGGTCACATTTCTGTACTTTTTAAATAAAGAAAACAGAAACGATGTACATCACATATAGTAACAGGAAGTATTATTTCTTCTCAGTTGCCAGGCATGTATGTTCTGGGTTGCCATATACAATAAATTATTAACCCAGAGTATAGTCAAAAACTTTGAAACTCCTGAACTAGTTCACTCTTCTTATTTTGCAAATGGTGAAACTTGAGTAAAGGACCATTGAGTAACTTTTCCAGGGCGACAGCTCAGGAAGAGGAAGAGTCAGGACTAGAACCCTAACGACCTAATCACAGGACTCTTCTCTTCATGTCATGCTCCTTCCTTTCAGCTGCCTTTTCTTTCTCTTTGTAATTAAGTTCCACTGAGGTTAAGTAAAACTCGAGGGAATCACTAAGTGAGTTTGCCCATGAGGAATGAAAAGCCTTGAAAGAATTAATTAAATGAAGTATGGGAAGAAATTAATAACACGAAAGTGTGCGTTATGGGAACTCTCTCCTGCCAACTTAAAAAGGAGTATCAGTGGAAACCAACAACATTAAAAGAATCTTGCTTTTTGGTTTAAAATGCCAAAAAAATATCAAAGCAAACAATTTTATAACAGAACATTACATTTAAAAGAGAAAAGCAGAAATACTTTTAGGTATAAGATGTATATCTTTCCAAGTGAAGAGTTTAGGGTAGCAGCATGTCCTACTGGACCACCCAGATAAAAAAGGACAATTGTTGCCTCCATACTATGTGGTCAACCCTCTGGGTGACTGGCTGGGTCTTTCACTTTTCTTCCCAATTTTAGGGGTCACAGCCCAGGCATAGTCTAATGCCAGTGGCTGATTAAAGCAGGCCACAATCTGTCTGGCAGAGTGTCCGTGTCATCCTTCAAAGGGACAGGGACCAGACGAGATGACCTCCCTTGTTGTCTCCCAATTAATTCAATCGGCTCTGCTTCTGTCAGACATCTTCAAGGATGCAAGCCATCCGCTCATTCCAAGTCCTCACCAGGAATCAGTAAACACAGAGGCTGCAGACTGTGTTTAATGAACAAGGAGGATTCATCTTTCAGTCTTAAGTTACAGCTTGTTTCTAAATATTATTTTCTCTCCCTATAATCTGCAACCACATAAAAGGCAAGGGTTGGGTCTGCTTCCTTTGAATACCCACTGGGCTTAGTCCGGTACTCAAATACACCTTGGGTCAATATCAATGTGTGTTCAACCAACCAGAACCAAATGTCTTTCCACAGAAGAGCATATCAATGATAGCTGCAATTGGCTGTGCATAAACCCTCCATCCCTTTTACTTTAATATTCTATGAAATGCCACTCTAGGAAACTATTATAGGATAAAATAAAGCCCAGCTGGGAAGACTTTTGTCAAATAAACTAAAGCCATCCCATATAATAAAAGGTTAATATGCAAATTGACCGGTCACTATGACATGCACTGACCATCAGGGGGCAGATGCTCAATGCAGGAGCTGCCCCCCAATGGTCAGTGTGCTCCCACAGGGTGAGCGCTGCTTAGCCAGAAGCCCTGAGCTGGGCTCATGGCTGGAGAGCACAGCAGTGGTGGCAGGAGCCTCTTCCACCTACGCAGCAGCGCTAAGAATGTCTGACTCCCGAGAGTGGGCCTAAGCCATCAGTCGGACATCCCCCAAAGGCTCCAGGACTACAAGAAAGAACAGGTCAGGCTGAGGGATTCCCTTGAGTGTACAAATTTTATGCATCAGACCTCTAGTTTTTAAATAAATGTATATAAAAGGCAGAGTTGGTAAGGGGTGTTAGTGTTTTATTTCTCTCCACATGGACTGGTAGGATAATTTTCATAATAGAATAAAGAGAACACTTAGAACTGACTATACTAGACAGTGTTGAAACAGCAGATCCAAGAGGAGGGAAGTGCTCATTTCAAAGCACTCATCAATCAAGTACCTGTGGCTGCACTTCATCACTTCCTCCACAATCAATAAGACATCGTATTCATTAAGTAGAACTCATACACACCGTCACCTAAGATTAAAAATTGTAGCTTTTGACTAGGAACATACTTTACAATGGAAAAGCAGTATATTTGTTTGACAAGTTGTTTGTTTTCTTTAAATATATTTTATTGATTTTTTTACAGAGAAGGAGGGAGAGGGTTAGAGAGTTAGAAACACCAATGAGAGAGAAACATCAATCAACTGCCTCCTGCACACTCCCCACTGGGGATGTGCCCGCAACCAAAGTACATGGCCTTGACCCAAATCGAACCTGGGACCCTTGAGTCTGCAGGCTGACGCTCTATCTGCTGAGCGAAACTGGTTAGGGCAAGTTGTTTGTTTTTTTTTTAATCTAACTAATTTAAGTTGTGATGTCCTTCAAGATTACATATAAACAAAATTACAGCTCATGATTTAGTGCAAGTCCTATCTGGACCTAGAAAACTTTCCAAGACAAAAGTGGAATTCCGTCCCTGGAAGGACTGATTTAACCACCAAGGATCTGTTCTGGCAACAAGCCTCAGTTTTGCCTTAAGAAATGGAGCATGACCCATTTAAATTATTGCTACTGTATGCAAATGGGGAAAAATTAAAAATATTTTCATCTTTAAACTTTTAAAAATGCAAGAAAATTGAAAATATTTTCATATTTAAACTTTCATCACATGCTTTAAATATCAAAACACATTTTGTGAGAAAATTTATAAATAGAACTTTAATATATTTAGAACCAATGTGAAATCATAGCCTGAGATGCACTTTAAATTTATTTCTAACAAATCTGCTCTTTGGATTCTGTTCTCAGTGGTTTATTTTTACTCTCCAGATTATGTTACTAACATCAAGGATGTAGATAGAAAACAGGGAGATATAATAAAGGAAACATTTAGACATAATGGCTCAAGTGTACAAATGTTCATAAACAGCCTTCTTTTTAGAAGCGAAGTGGAAGAGACTACACATTAATTGAGATCTGTTATGAGGCAATTACCATACTAAACAAGTCGGCTATGTCCTTACATAATTCTTGCAATAACTCTCTGAGGCAAGTTTTATTATTCTTATTTTTTAAATAAGAAAACTGAGCATCAGGTTGATTTATCAAAGACATACTAAGATATACTAACCCGGCATCAATCAAGGCAGATATTCCAAACTGTATCTGTCTTGCTTTTTCCATTACAACTCAGGTCTACTCAATAAGCAATGTCCCCAGATACAGCACGAAGGATCCAGATCAGATACATACTGTTACCGGGTCCTTGGATAGGCCTGTGTCATCTAACAACACTATTTTAAGTACTTGGTAAACATTTGGTCATTGACTTTTGATGACAATCTTGTGTGTTCAGCTTCTGTATGAAGTAGCAATGTTAATATGTGAGTTTTCTGATAGTCTTTTTTAAAAATGCTTGTAGAAATGAGACAGATTAGGGATGGCGTCATCTGGTCAACCACCCTCTCTTTCCGAGCCAGGCTTCTTCAAAGAGCATGTATACTCCCACTTTCTCATTGTCACTCACATCTTGACTCCCTCAGTTTGACTTCTAGATCAATCACACATCAAGGCTATCTAGACAGAGACCATATGTTATACCTCAGTGCTAATTCACTGCCTTTCCATAGTATTAGAACTCACGATTTTTAGCAGGGCACATGGCTGACCAGAATAAAGACTTGGTTTTCCAAACTCCTTTATATTTAAATATAGCTGCTGATAATATGTAAATGAATGCATAGGGTGGCAACTTTGGAAAACCTTTCTAAAAAAAGCATGGGCATGTGACCTTTGCCTCTACATGTTTCATCTTTCCCTCTCTTCTCCATCTAAAAGGCAAATGTGACAACTGGAGTTCTACGCACTGTGTGGAACCAGGAGGAATTGGATAATTAACTAGAAACATAGGTCCCTGCAGCCCCAGAGCCATTGCACCATTCCTGAACTGCCTCCTCTGGGTTTATCGGACAGAAAAATAGAGCTGTCTCTCATTTAAATGAGTGTTATTTCCCCTTTCTGTTACTTATAGCTGGACATAATCCTACATGATATACAACCATGAACTCTTTGTGATAAACCCACTCACCACATTTGGACTCTCAATTGTACCAATCATTATGATGTAGTCGTAACAGTAGAAAAAATATGAAATTTAGTCCTCACTGATGTGGCTCAGTAGTTGAGTGTAGATCCAGGAACTAAGAGGTTACAGTTTGATCCTGGTCAGGCCACATGCCCAGGTTGTGGGCTCGATCCCTAGTAGGGGGTGTGCAGGAGGCAACCAATTGTGGTTTCTCTCTCATCATTGTTTCTATCTCTATCCCTCACCCTTCCTCTCTCTCTCTAAAAATAAATAAAAACATATTTACATATAATTTATATATATATAATTTATATATTATAGTTTATATATAATTTAAATCTACTATAAATTATTATATATAATTTATAATAGAAATTCCTCTACTTACTAGTTCTGTTAATTATGGTAAATGACTTACCTTTTCTTGGTATTCATCAGTGAATGAGGGAAAAATGAACCTCATAAATCAAAGTGTTGTTAATCAAATGAAAACTACTATTTCTTGTGTCCTCTTTGACAAGATGCAAGTCATTTTGGATGACAGATTTTACACCTTCATCAGCCTAAGTACCTCCTTTCTAGTTTTATCTATTTATCAAATTAAATGAGCATTTTGGTTTCTTACAAACAAATCAATTGTTGTTTATAAAATAAACAAGGAAAATGCTCTTTTTTAATATCTTAGCTTTTACTTGCTGTAGCATATGTGTGTGTTTGCTTTAATAATTTAGTTAAAATGCCAATTTTGGGGTATTTGATCTCTTTCCTTCTACATAGTTGTAAATCACCATCCCCAAATTACACAACTTCTTCAACTATGGTAAATTCTACAGAAATATACTTTTTAGTAGCTTCCTTAATTTTCAGAGAAACTCTTAAAACTTTCTTTTTGTTATCAATTTTATTTTCTTGAATTAAAAATGACAGTGAAAATCAAATACAAATGACAAAAGATGAGGGGAGAAACTTCACCTAATTCTTTCTTTTTGAAAGTTTAGGTTATAAAATACTTTCTTCTGTGAATCTTTGGTTTAATCCAATAAAAACAGGAAAAGTCATTTAAAATATATATAAAAACAAAATTTTTTAAAAAACAAAATATATATAGTTATCCTATCTTTCTTTTCTAAAATATATTTTTATTGATTTCAGAGAGGAAGGAAGAGGGAGAGAGAGACAGAAACATCAATGATGAGACAGAATCGCTGATCAGCTGCCACCCATAGGCCCCACGCTGGGGATCCAGACCTCAGCTAGGGCATGTGCCCTTGACTTGTAATCAAACCATGACCTCTAAGTTCATAGGTTGGTGCTCAAGCACGGAGCCATGCCAGCTGGGCAATCTTTCAAAACTCTCTTTCAGGTATCCTTTACATTTCTTTATTTCCAAAATTGATAGGCATTCCTCATTATAGTGTGCTTTGCTTACTGCATTTTGCATATATTGTGTTTTTTAAAAATTGAAAGTTTGTGGCAACTCTACATCCATCAAATCAACTGGCACCATTTTTCCAAAGTACTTGCTTACTTCTTGTCTCTGTGGCAAGTTTTGGTAATTCTCTCAACATTTCAAATGTTTCCAAAATTTATATTTGTCACGATCATCTGTGATCAGTGATCCTTGATGTTATTATTCTAGTAGTTTTGAGGCATCACAAAAATATGCCCAGATAAGACAATAAATTTAATAGATAAAAGTATACGTACTGACTGCTCCAATTGATTATTCCCCCATCTTTCTCCCTCTGTTTGGGCCTCCTTATTCCCAGAGACACAGTACTGAAATCAGGCCAATTAGTAATCCCCCAATGTTCTCTAAGGTTTCATGTGTAATGAAGAGTCACACATCTCTCGCTTCAACTCAAAAGCTAGAAATAATTAAGTTTAGTGAAGAGAACATGTCAAAAGCTGAGGTAGGCCAAAAGTTAGGCCTCCTGTGCCAAATATTAGCCAAGTTGTTAATGCAAAGAAAAATTTCTTGAATGAAATTAAAACTTCTACCCCTGGGAACACACTCATGATAAGAAAGCAAAGCAGTGCTATTCCTGATATGAAGAAAGTTGTAGTGGTCTGGAGAGAAGATCAAATCAGTCACAACATTCCCTTAAGCCAAAACCTAGTCCAGACCAAGGCCCTGTGTCTCCCCAATTCTAAGAAGGCTGAGAGAAGTGAGGAAGTTGCAGAAGAAAAGTCTGAAGTTAGCAGAGGTTTGCTCATGAGGCTTAAGGAGAGAAGCAGTTTGCATAACATAAAAGCGCAAGGTAAAGCAGCAAGTGCCGATTTGGAAGCTGTAGAAAGTTATCCAGAAGATCTAGCTAAGATAATTAATGAAGGTGGCTGTACTCAAAACCAGATTTTCAATGTAGATGAAGCAACCTCATAATAGAAGATGTTGCCATTTATAACTTTCATAGCTAGAGAGAATTCACTGCCTGGTTTCAAAGCTTCAAAAGACAGGCTGACTCTTTGGTTATGAGATAATGCAGCTGGTGACTTTAAATTGAGGCCAATGACCTGAAAATCCTAAGGCCATTAAGAATTATGTTAAATCTCGTCAGCCTGCGGACAGAAAGGTCCCAGGTTCCATTCCAGTCAAGAGCATGTACCTTGGTTGTGGGCGCATCCCAGTAGGAAGTGTGCAGGAGGCAGCTGATTGATGTTTCTCTCTCATTGATGTTTCTAACTCTCTATGCCTCTCCCTTCCTCTCTGTAAAAAAAAAAAAATCAATAAAATATATTTTAAAAATAAAATAAATAATAATAAAAGAATTATGCTAAATCTGCTATGCCTGTGCTCTATAAATGGAACAACAAATGGATGACAGCACATTTATTTACAACATGGTTTATCAAATATTTTTAAAATATATTTTATTGATTTTTTTTACAGAGAGGAAGGGCGAGGGATAGAGAGTTAGAAACATTGATGAGAGAGAAACATTGATCAGCTGCTTCCTGCACACCGCCTACTGGGGATGTGCCGCAACCAGGGTACATGCCCTTGACTGGAACCAAACCTGGGCCCGTTCAGTCCACAGGCTGATGCTCTATCCACTGAGCCAAAATGGTTAGGGTGGTTTATCAAATATTTTAAGCTCACAACTTCTCAGTAAATAAGATTTCAAAATATCACTGTTCATTTACAACTCACTTGGTCACCCAAGGGCTCCGATAGAGATATATAACAAGATTAATGTTGTTTTTGTGCCTGCCATCACAACATCCATTCAGTAGCCCATGGATCAAGGAGTCATTTCAACTTTCACATCTTATCATTTAAGAAATACATTTTGGTCTGGCTCATGCTCAGTGGTTGAGCATCAACCTATGAACCAGGTAGTCGCAGTTGGATTCCTAGTCAGGGCATATGCCCAAATTGCAGGATCAATCCTCAGTGGGGGGCATGCAGGAGGCAAAGGACCAATGATTCTCTTTCATCACAGATGTTTCTAATTCTCCCCCTTTCTCTCTAAAATCAATAAAAATATATTTTTTAAAGAAATGCATTTCATAAGGTTATAGCTGCCATAGATAGTGATTCCTCTGATGGATCTGGGCAAGGTAAATTAAAAATCTTCTGAAAAGAATTTACTATTTGTTGTTGTTTTTTAATCCTCACCTGAGGACATACTTATAGATAGGAAGGAGAGAGGAAGAGCGAGAGAGAGGGGGAGAGAGAGAGAGAGAGAGAGAGAGAGAGAGAGAGAGAGAGAAAGATGAGAGAAAAACATCAATCAGTTGCCTTCAGTACATGCCCCAGTTAGGGACTGAACCCATAACCCAGGTATATGCCCTGACCTGGAATTGAACTGGCAACCTTTCAGTGCACAGGATGACACTCAATCAACTAAACTACTAATCTTCCAGCCAGGCTGTCCACCATTCCCAATGCCATCAGAAACATTCATGATTAATGGGAAGAAGTCAAATATCAACATTAACAGAAATTTGGAAGAAATTGACTCTAGCTCTCATGGATGACCTTGAGGAGCTCAAGACTGCAGTGGAGGAAGTGACTGCAGATGGAGTGGAAATAGCAAGAGAACTGGAGTTGGAAGTGGACCCTGAAGATGTGGTTGAATTGATGCAACTCGCATGATGAAACTTTAATGGATGAGGAGCTGCTTGTCATGGCTGAGCAAAGAAAGTGGTTTCTTGAGATGGAATCTACTCCTGGTGAAGAGACTGTGAAAAATTGTTGACATGACAACAAAGGATTTAGAATATTACATAAACTTAGTTGATAAAGCAGTGGCAGGGTTTGAGAAGATTAACTTCAAATTGAAAAGGAATTCTACTGTGGTAAAATGCTATCAAATAGCATTGCATGCTTCAGAGAAAATTGTTTATGAAAGCAAGCCAATCAGTGTGGCAAACTTCAACATTGTCCTATTTTAAGAAATTGCCACAGTTTCCCCAACTTTAGCAACCAACAGCCATCAACAGGGAGGCAAGACCCTCCACCAGCAAAATGATTGGGACTTCCTGAGGGTTCAGATACTTGTTAGCATTTTTTATTAAGGTATGCACATTGATTTTTTTAGATAATGCTATTATATACTTAATAGACTACAGCATAGTGCAAAGATAACTTATATGTGCATTGAGAAACCCCAAAATTCACGACTCACTTAATTGTGATATTTGCTTTATTGTGATATGTTGTGTGTTTTTTTTTGACCCAAGCAACAATATCCTTATGCGATGCCTGTATATGCTTTTTAGCATTTTCCATTCTTCTTATACTATATCTTCCTGAATATTTCCCTTATTTCAGTTACTCAAATATCCTTTATGTCCTAGAATGCGGGAAAATTTTATTTTCCCCACCTATGGCAATAATGGACAATTTCATTAAAGGACATGAAGAATGAATTCTATTTTACCCTTCAAATGAGCTTTATCATAACAATACAGTTAAACATACAATTAGTAGAAGACCAAGAAAGCATTTAACCTAATTAGGCCTTGACTCTGAGAGATGAGTTCACAGATTATGCCTGTGAGACAGCAATCAGGTCAATTGAGTCCATTTAAAACAAAAAATAAATCAACTCAGAGACAAAAACACACACAAACCACCAATTGTTTTGCTTTTCAGCTGATAGAAAGCAGCCTTAATGAAATACGAGCCATTCTTCACACGGAAATAGATTGCATGCTATCCGGAGCATATTTAAAATCTTGTAACTTTGAGAAACCGGCTTTTCTGAGCTACCTATGTGATCAAGGGAGAGGAGAAGTGGAGCAAAGAGCAGAAGAACAGAGTGGAGCAAAGAGTAAGAATTACCACAGATAGTAAAACAATATTTTGTTTCTACTATATACTTAGCTTTTCTACAATGTGATTTATAGCATACAATAAGATAATCACTATAAACATCTTGTATATATTAGAATTATCTTTCATTTCCTGGTTTCCAGAAGCCATACTGAAGTCTAAGATAGCCTAATAATGTCCAAAAGACTAGCAATAACCAAAAAAAAAAAAAAAAAAAAAAAAAAAAAAAAAAAAAAAAAAAAAAAAAAAAAAAAAAAAAAAAAAAAAAAAAAAAAAAAAAAAAAAAAAAAAAAAAAAAAAAAAAAAAAAAAAAAAAAAAAAAAAAAAAAAAAAAAAAAAA
>PVJC01012408.1:0-25162 GCA_004026665.1 Murina feae
GTTGGCTGTGTGGACGTCGGGGTGGGCACCCTCGAGTCCGTGAGGTTGGTGGGACCCACGGCAGCTGCCGCGGCGCCCACGTCGGTCCTGGGTGTCCTCCCTGCTGTGACTGCAGGGGGGCTGTGGGCGGCTCCCAAAGTCTCTCTGGCCAACGTGACAGGAGGGGGTGTCGTCGCGCCCTCTGAGGTTTTGTTAAAGATGCTGTGAGTCGTTTCCCTGGATGTGCTTTTTGTGACTAAGTCGGCCTGCGTCTGGTTGAGGACGAAGGGCCCTTAAAGTCAGAAAGGGGAGAAAAAGGCACAATCGGGGGGCTGGCTGGCGGCTGCGCTGGCCCGTCTCCTGAGCCCAGAGAGACTCGGGAGGGGTGCGCGCAGCTTCCCCGGCTCCTCGCGGCCACACCTGGCCTGCAGCCCACCGCAGGGGCAGCTGGCACTTTGGTTTTAAAACTGCTCTGCCCCCTCTGAACCCCAAGCCCATGGAAGGCTTAAGAGCTTCCCTCTTTGATCTAATCCTCAAAACAGCAGACAGGGGTGCCTCACAGCACAGGTGTGACTCCTCGTTAAACCCTCAAACACACCGTGTTGCTTCGAGAGCAGATAACCCGCCGCCAGGTATTCCCACCAGAGACCTCTGGGCTTCATGAAGACTCTGTAGCAGGATGCAGGGGCGGGAGCTGGGGAGCTGGGGGAGGGGGGGCTGGGGGAGGCCCTGTCAGAGTGGCAGCCACTAAGTGTCTGAGGTCTGATGGACAAACTCCCCAGCAAAGACCAGGCTTCTGGAAGGAAGGAGGTTCTGCAGGGTCAAGCCAGAGACTCTCTCAGGACTCCAAGACCTGGCCCCACTGGGGGCTGCCTACCCTCGCTGGGCCTGGAGAAGCTTCGCCTGACAGCCCTTCCAGGCCTGGCTCCCGTGGAGCTCGGGGGCTCCCCACTCTCAGCCGGGGCTTGCAGACACCCCTCAGGCTGGGGGTGCACTGGGACCACTGGGGCTTGTCCAGCAATCCCCCCCCCCCCCCCCCCCCCCGATTTCTCACTCACCTAGACCCTGGGGTGCCACTCGGCTTTCAGAGAAGGATAAGGAAGAGATGCAAGCAAGCACCAGGGCTGTCCACATCTTGTGGGTGAGCCGGGGGCCAGGCTGGCAGCCCCCGAGGCTCCCGGCCGCCGCTCTCAGGCTGCTAACGATGCCGGCGGATCTGTGATCAGGAGACAAGTGCCCGGTCAGTCACGCACAGCCTGGCCTGGGCGCAGTACTGCGCCGTGTGCAGGGCTCTGGCCTGGTCTGGCGTGCCAACTGAGCCAAGTGCCTCAACCAGGCTGGCACCCAGGAAGAGCGCGCCGCGTCTCAGCCACGGAGCCTAGTGATCTGACCAGGGTCTGTGTTTGATGGTTTAAAGCCCTTCCTGACCCAGTTCCACTGTGAGTCTCAACCCCACAAGTGCCCACTACCCACCCCCGAGTTCAGGGTTTGAAGGAGCAGCAAGGCAAGGGCCAAGGCACCCTGATCACCAAGATGGGCCAAGTCTTCCTCCTCAACGTCGCCTGTGGCTGCAGAACACAGACCAGGTCCTGTCACACGGAGACACGACTCAGCCAGCCACCAGCCACCCAGCCACCCACCCGTCCAGCATCCCAGTGCCTGCTCCGGTGCCAGGCAGTGCACAGGACAAGAAGGTGGAAGCCACGCAGCTCCCTCCAGGAAGCCTGCCATCCTCGGGAGACACAGAAAAGAGGCCCCTGCAGGCTGGCGCAGACCTGGAGCGGAGGCGTGACTCGAGCAGGAAGCTTGGAGGAGACGGCGCCTGGCAGGTCTGGAAGGGTAAGTTGAAGGCGGGTCCTCTGGGAGACTGGGTGAGGGTGGGGAGGATAGGGTGCTGCAGGGGCCCAGAGGCGGGACTGAGCTCAGGTGGGTGGGTGGGTGGGAGTGGGTGTCAGAGGAGGTTTCCTGAGAAAGTGGCACCTGAGCCATGTTCTAGGAGATGGATGGGCAGGTGACAGCAGCCGGGCGGGGCCCTGGGACAGTGTGCTGAGACCTGCGATTAGACTAAAGAGGTAGGCTGTCCACCAGTGAGGGGCAGGGAGGGCAGATGCAGACAAGCAGGCAGGGACGAGGCCCCAGGAGGCTGTGGACTTGGGGAGGGGGCACCACTGTCGAGACGGAGCCCAGGCTGAGAGGACTGGTTGCAGGAGCCCAGCGTACATCCCGTTAGTTAAATAGTCCACCTGCAGGAGACAGCCTGACGGCAGAAACTTCCAGAAATGCCACCATGGCCAAGCCTCACCAGGATGAGGACTGGAGCACCCAGGGGTGTTCCCACACTCACCCTGGGTCCCTCTCAAGTGTCACAGGCTGGGACTCCTTGCTGCAGGGTGTTCCGCGGCCATAGCTGACCTCAAGTGTCCCGTCACCTCAGCCCGGCCCAGCGGCCCGAGTCCCACATGGTCCTCCCCGGACGGCAGCCTGGCCACACTCGGTCATGCCTGGTCCCTGACTCGCTGCTCGATTCGGGCAGAGGGCAGGCCGGTGGGACTCTAAGAGCAGGCAGCAAGAATGGGGCTTCCGCCCTGACTGGTTTGGCTCCGTGGATAGGGCGTCGGCCTGCAGACCTAAGGGTCCCAGGTTCGATTCTGGTCAAGGGCTTGGACCTTGGTTGCAGGCCCATCCCCGGTAGGAGGTGTGCAGGAGGCAGCTGATCGATGTTTCTCTCTCATCGATGTTTCTAACTATCCCTCTCCCTTCCTCTCTGTAAAAAATCAATAAAATATATTAAATAAATAAAATAATCATATAACCAAAATCTTAAAAAAAAAGGGGGTGGGCTCCCGAGCATCCCTCTAAAGCCAATCCTGCCTGAAGCCACCGTAGGCCCTCAGTCTCCCCACGGGCCCTCACCGTGCGGGTCCCGAGGGCCACGGCCCGTCACGGAGGGAGCCGAGGGCACGGAGTGAACACCCCGACCAGCTCCTCACCCAGCAGCACGGACGCTGCCGCTGCTCCGCACGGCGCGGCAGCCGGGCCGCTCCTGGTGACCGGCACAGGCACTCTGCCCCCGCATCAGCCCGAAGCGTCACAAGTGAGTCACCGCTGCCCTGATCCATTTGCCCCCCCCCCCCCCCCCGCCCCACAGCCTGCCCAGAAGACCCTGGCAACCCACAAAGCTGACCCTGCCTCCAGGGTTCAAACCCCCGCCTCCCTACATAACCCCGAAGCTTCTGACCACGACCCGGCGGCCTCCGAAGTCTGGCCCCGCCGGCCTCTCTGCTACCCTCGCCCCTGTCCCGGGCACGGGGAATACTGTCGTTCCCACGGCAGAGCCTGGCTTAGCCAGCAGCCCACAGGCAGCCCGTGCAGCAGAAAGGGATGTTTCTGCGGCTTTCTGCCTCGTGTGGTCGGTGGGGCCTGTGGTAGGGTGGCCCTGTGACTGCAAACCCCATCGGAGCACACACTCTCCCGGAAGCTGGCACATCCCCGGGTGCTCCTGACCCCTCCCCACGAGCCACGGGCTTCATCTCGCTTCATCCTGCACTTTCCCTCCGGAATCGTCGGCGAGGGCTCCTGGGCTCACAGGCTTGGAAGGTTGCTCAGCTCTACGAACCACAGATTTGCAACTGTCTTCTAGAGAGCAAGGGCGTGCTTTGTTTTGACCCACAAGTGGGGGTGGGGCGGGGAGAGAAGAAACGGACACTGTCACGAGAGAGAAGAATCGGAGTGGAGGTCCCAGGCACGAAGGACTCGCCCCTCCGCCCCCATCTGCCGAGGCCGCGCAGCTGGGCGCCCGGTAAAGGAACGCATTCACTCGGCTCTCTCCAGCAGTCACGTCCCGGCGGGCGTGGCCCTGCGCCCGGGCCGGAGCCGGGTCCTCTGGGGTGGGACGAGGTGCCAGGGCTTCCTGAATGCACCCCAGGCCCTCCGCCGTGCCTCGCTACGAACCTCTAGAGCAGAGTTGGCAAATGTTTCCTGTAAAGAACTAGGTAGCAAATATTTTAGACTCTGGGGGCCACATCGCTGTGGAGATATGCACGCTATGGGCGTGGCTGTGTCCCGCGAAAACTCTGTTGGCAAAGACAGGTGGCAGGCAGGCGTGGGTTACAGCCCCTGCTCGAGCCGTGGACTTCGGGGTTCTCAGGCGCAGGGAGCGCCTGGTTCCATGTGCCAAGCGGATTTTCCTCCTCCCTGCCTCACCCTGGGGTAGGTCTCCTCCCAGGGCCCCTTCTGCCGTGAGGCCCTCCTCTCCCCGGGCATCAGGGAGGTGCCGCGCACGGGAGCGCCCACAGTGTTCTGGTGTGGCGACACAAGCCGAGAAGCTTTTGTGGTGACTGGCGTTTGTGTCACAGAAACAGATGAAGGCCACAGACGACCACACGGTCCTCACCTGTCCCCACCTTAGGACCACCCTCCCGGAGGACCTCAGAAGCAGCACCTCTGACGTGCAGAGCCACAGTCCGGGCCCCTCCTGGATATTAAGAGGCTCGGCCCGCAGGGCTTGGCTGTCTTTCCTTCCCCTTGAGGCTCCTGAGTTTGCAGAGTCCCCTCCGAGCTCACTGTGCTGTCACCAAGCAGGTGACCCCGGCCCTCAGACACTCACCAGAGGCAGGTGCTCAGGGCGTGCTGCGGGGCCGGGCCATCCACCTGCTCGGAGAGCTGCGGGCTGGGCACGCTGTGCTTGCCAGGTGAGGTCTGGCTCTGCAGGAGGGGAGCTCGGCTGCGAGGAGCGCTCCCGGGCCGCGGCATGCTTCGTGGGACGCGCGGGACACGGGCAGATGCCCTGCTCTGGTAACTGTCGCATCTAGGGTCGGAAAAAGAGTAGATGCTTCTTAGGAAAAGCAGGAGGAAAAGGGTCGAGAGGAGGGAGGCACCCAACAGGCAGCATGCAGTAGATCATTGCTGGGAAAATGAGACCACGTTTGAGAACTTTCCCTGGCACGGCTCCGGCTCCGGGGGGCAGCACTTTCCATGGCCCCAATCCCTTCTAAGGAAGCAGTTGGATGGGTGTACAGAGTGGAGAACGGCAAAGATGTTCATCACGGTGCTATTTATAATAGTAAAAAATCAGAATGGTTCCGTAAAATAGGTCCCATCCGTATATAAGATACTATTAAAAAATAGCTGTTAAAAAACACACAAATGTCTATTTAGAGGCACGGGAAGATGCCCGGCATGGCACGCGAAGTGAAACGAGCAGGTCCCACACATACACACACCGCCATCCTGTTTTGTTTAGACAGCCCTGCGGAAAGAGTTATGCCAGAATGTCCGTAAGGTTATTCCTGGGGGACAGAGTCACAGGTGATTTTCATTTTCTACTTTCGATCGTTCTATTTTTTTAACCAGTTTGTATCACTTCTGGGAAACACCCCGAAAGGCTCCAATGAAAGAAAGCCATGTCTGGTTTTCGTCAAGTAATTTGAGCTCCCAGGCAGAAGAGGCCCACCTGACACAGTTCCACCCGCAGATTTTATAATTTAGAGAAACTTTATTGTTTACGCGACAGGAGATGCATTTTTTTAAGAGCCAACCAAAACGTTAGAGGAACCCAGGGATACGACGGCAATGCAAAGGCCCACTCCCTAACACAGATGCCCACCAATGCACACACACACACATATCTGCACAGGCACACGCATGTGAGCATGTAGTCACACTCGTGTGTACACAGCTGCTTGTGTATCCATTCACACACAGATACGCAAGCATGCACACTGCCACATGTATACATATGCAGTCGCACCCATGCACGTGCACAAACAATCACACACACAACTACACACACAAGGCGAGTGCACACACGGAGCATTTCCATCCGGCTGCACCAGGAAACTCCACAAGATTCCCGGTTAACGTCTGCCGGATGCCATCACCGCCTGTTCACTCCCAGCCAGTGGGACCGCGGATCACTCCCACGGAGCCGAGGACAGGCCCTTGCTGTGCCGTGACTTCATCGCTCTGGTATGGTGCTGCCTCCACTCTCCCACAGCCTCCGCGATGTCAGGATTAATCTGTGGGGACCTGTGCTAATCTGGGACGTTGACTCACAACAGACAAACCATTCACAAGATTTAAGACAACAGCTTCCCCTGCAAAGGCTTCCGTGAACCTTCAAAGAGGGTCAGGCCACTTATTCTCACCGTTATCTGGAGACTAGACAGATCAAGATCTCAGACTACGCCAGGTGGAAAGCAAAGAGACCCCCGGGCAAGAAAGCATGAAGTTAGTGTAAAGTGGGAGGGAGGCCAGGGCAGATGGGAAGACAGGAGGTTAGGCTGGTGCTGGGAGTTCCCCCTTTTGCAGGGGTCAGACTCAAGTTCTGCAGGGAAGAGGCAGGACCTCCACGAGCCAGGCACCACTCCATCAGAAGGCAGCCCATGCCCGGCCAGCCTGGGTCAGTGGTTGAGCATCGACCTATGAACCGGGAGGTCACAGCTGGATTCCCAGTCAGGGCACATGCCTGGGTTGTGGACTTGATCCCTAGTAGGGGGCGTGCAGGAGGCAGCCGATCAATGATTTTCTCTCATCATTGATGTTTCTCTTTCTCCCTTCCTCTTGGAAAATCAATAAAATATATATATATATTTTTTTTAAGGAAGCCCCAGACAGCTTGGTGTCAACTTCCTGATCCTGTTCTGGCCTCTCAGCACCTCCTGTCTCCGATTACTTGTGTACCCAGCTGTGACTTGGTTTTAAACTCTTTTATGAACCTATTTGTTATATGCAAGGTGCGTGCAAGTTACATGAAATCAGACTGCAACATGCTTGATTCCTTTTTCTGGCTGACACAGGTTCCTAAGACCCAACACAGGAATCCTCAGGCTTGGCAAGGGACTACACCTGCTACCCCATAGTCCACGGATCTGGTAATACTCATTTAACAGCAGCGTCATGACCCCAGTCCCTACTCCACGCTGGATAAACTATACACACCAAGGAGGAGGGACCGTGAGAGCAAACACAGGGCAGGCCGACGACACCTAGCCTGACACACCATCTGGCTGGACTTTGATAGCGGAACCCAAGGGACACAGGCGTGTGGTTTTGTGTATACAGACATTGTCCTGTGGTCCAAAGGATGTGTCCCTGTGGCAAACGGGGACCTGGAGCAGTGGACATTGTCTTAATTACACTGATTGCTTCCGGGTTTCTGAAAGTTTTGGTATCACAGTTAAATGCCGATCGACAGCCTTATTTTTGTTCGCAATGTGCCTGTGTGGCAAGTGTGGCGTATAAAGCAGAAAAACCTGTATTTTAGGTACTTTCCTCGCCGATTTATTGAAATTTTAGAGATGCTTCCTTTGGGGAGAAAACAAAACAGTAGAGGCAGAATTGTAAGTGCCACATTTACGTTTCGTGGAAAACTTTGTGGATGCCGACGCCTCATATTAGCCTAACACTGTAGGGCAGCCATCCTGACCCACATGGAGGAGGTAGATACACGGATGGAAAAGTACAACCCCACCCAGAAAGGGCTCGAGGAGGTCTGCGACCCTAAGGGGCCCACACTCCCTGGGCCCACCCTTGCCCTCGGAGGACCTTCCAGGGGCCCCGCCTACACGGGAGTGTCCCAAGGTTCCCATCTGCTGCTCCCAAACTGGAACAGCCTGGGCCTCTCCTCTGGTTTGCAGTCCCCTGCCTCCCGCCTCTCGGGCTCCCATCCAGGCTCCTTTGGAGTCTTAGCCCCCAACTGACGCCTTCTGTTTCTTCCTCTCCCCCCATTCCTTGCCAGAGTGGCGGAAAAAGGGACCCCGTGCTAAAACTGACAAGCTCAGGGGAGGCCAGCACGGCAGGCCCCGCAAACTCAGGAACTGACAGTCACCGCATAAGACGGTCTGAACATAAAAATCCCGAACTAGAAGCAGGTTATGGCGGTGGTACGTCCTAGGCCTGTAGCTTCCTTGACCCACTCCTTTAAGTGAGCCCGTCTCCTCTTTTTACATCCAAGATAACACACCGACCGAATGTCAGAGTAATTTCCTTTTCCAGACAACTCGGGGCACACCCACCAACCAGGACACAGAACCCCCCACGGTTATCGCGTTCCCCAGCAGTTCGCTCGCTTGTGCTCACCCGTGTAAAAGTATGTACGTGTCTGTCCGGTTCACTTTGCATTCGATCGCAGGGATTCCCCCCACCTGGCTTTCTCCTGCCCCCTTCACCTACCACCAATGAATTCCACGGAGCCCTCCTTTACGTCTCCTCCTTGGGCTGCAAACTGCCCTTCTCCGGAGCATTTTCTCAACTCCGGGAGATTCTGCTTCCCAGCAATTGTCATCAGTCTGGCTCAAATAAACTCGTAACAATTCTCTACAGTTTTGGACATTTCTCAGTGGACACCTCCAGTCCTCATCACCTTGCGCTCTGCGCCCCATTCACCTTTTCTCTTCTCCCCCTGCTCTGCCTCTCGTGCCCCATTCATTCTCCTGCCCCCAGCTCCCTCTCTCAGCCCCAAGCCCGTCCCGGCAGCCCCCGGCCACAGCATGCCGATGGCAGCGCAGGCCCCTTACCCGGGCGCGGCAGGCCTGCAGCGGCCGGGCGGCCCTCGGACGGCGTGAGGCGCCCGCGGTCCGGCGTGGGGACGTGGCCGGCAACAGAGCAGAACCACCCGGAGCCAGAGCGCTCAGGTCAGCCGCCCGGGCCCGCCTCGCCCGCCCGGAAGTGACGTCACTGGAAGGCGTGCCCGGGGCGTGGCGTGGCAGAGGCGGCCGGCGCAGGGATCCGCGAGGTGGTGCCTGGCGCCGCCGAATGCGAGTCGAGAAAGGGGCGTGGTTTCTACAGGCCCCGCCCACCGCGGCGGGCTCCCACGGGCCGGAAGTCGCTGTCCCAGAGTGGTCTTTGGCGGAAGTGGCCCTTGCGGGTATCTGCGGGTTTGGATGTGGGCACCTCGCTGCAGCGATCGGCGTGCCGGGCCTGGGGCAGGGGCAGGTCAGATGTGCCCCAGTGGTTCACAGAGAACGGAGCGGGTGGGGTGACCCTGCCATATTCCTGCCCTCCTCTCTCCGACTTGATCCAACCCCTGCGTGCCTGCGTCGGGGAGGGAAGGGTCTTACTGGTCATAGCAGCGATGGCAGCTTACAACTTGCCAAGCCTTGTGCTTGGTTCAGTGACTTTCCTGCAGCTTCGGTGATTTAATCACTGCAGCAGCACTGTCAGCTGCTTCCTCCTCCATTTTACAGGCAAGGAAACTGGGATAACAATGGGGAAGTGGCGTGCAGGGTCATGCTCATTTCATAGATGCACAGGAACAATCGACAGGGCCTGCTTAAGCCAAGAGGTGGCGTTTACTAAAGAAGTTATGTGCCCGGGGTGTGACTATGGACCATGACCTGCCCCGTTGGAAATTTATATCAGATCATCCAGTGAGGTTACTTTCCATAGAAGCTCCTCCTGCACGCATGGGAGGACACCAGAGACTTTATTTTCAGGCAGTTTTATAACCTGTCTTGTGGGCCTAGACTAGGAAACTAAACCAGACAGAAAATGAAGGTGTACAAAGACAGGATGAACGCACCAGCCCCGAGCTCTGGGAACACCTGAAGAGCAGTTCACAGCTATCACCACCCAGTTCAACCTCATAGTTTTAACTTGTGCAGAACTTGCCCCGCATAGGAATTTGCTAAGACCTAGGCCAGTTGGTAGGGTTTGTGAAGACAGGATTTTTTTGCGTTGTGTTTGCTTTAATTTTCCCAACTCGCTCAGATCTAACGTGAGAAGTGCCGTGTCTGTATTCACTTCACATGTGAAAATATACCAAAACACCCAGTTATAGTCCTACTCTTGCCTTCTTCAGAAATCGATGTCTCTGTGACCCTGTGTTTCCATTTCCTCCTTGGCAAAATCGGGACCATTTTACGCTTAGTCTGACCCTTCACTCTCAGGGGGCTCACAGTCTAGAGCGGGGCGTCTGCTAGCCATTTGCTTTTGTAAATAAAGTTTTATTGGGAATACAGTCATGCCACCTGGTTGTGTATTATCTGGCTGCTTTTGCACCGCAATGGCCGAGTTGAGTAGTTGAGTAGTTAGATTATGGCTCACAAAATCTAAAATATTTACTGCCTGGTCCTTTACAGAAAATGTTTGCCAACCCCAGTCTAGGGTGTTACTAGAAAATGGGGTTCCGGCAACAATGGAAGTATCTTGCCTCGATGGTCCAGAGTCTGGGGAAACACGTTCTTTCATAGGGGAATCTGGTACCTTTTTGGTGGGTTGGGTCTCCTGGAACCTCCTGCTTGGTGAGCGCAGCCCTGGAAACTGCATAGTGTCTCTGAAGAGTCAAGCCGGTGGGCCAGCTTCTTCGGATGGCAATGGGCGAATTAGAGAAAGAGAAGGATACACTAAGGCCTTAAGCTTCTGTCTCAGGGCACAGGTCATCTCAGGCTTTCTATGCAGAAATAGCCAATAACAAACTCAAAGCTTTGTCTTCATACTTGTTGCATTACAACATTATTTGAATTTAAGTCCATGCCAGAGTCCACTTATGAATGCTGGGCTCCGGAGTATCTGGTGTCAAATCCTGGCTCCTTCATTTTTTTTTAAATATTTTTTTATTGATTTCAGAGAGGAAGGGAAAGGAAGAGATAGGTAGGAACATCCATGATGAGAATGTGTCCGGAATGTGTCTGCCACACGCCCTACAATGGGGAGCGAGTCCGCAATCTAGGCAGGTGCCCTGACTGGGAACTGAACCGTGACCTCCTGGTTCATAGATCAACGCTCAACCACTGAGCCCTGCCGGCCAGGCTGGTTCCTTCACCCTTTAGCTGAGTGACAGCAGGCACTTGGCTTAGACTAGACCCTCTGTGCCTCAGTGTCACCACACAGTCAGTTCTCATGGTAGTTTTGTTTAACAAAGTCTCTATGAAGTTTCCTCAAAAAATTAAAAATGGAACTCTCATTTGACCCTGTGATCCCACTTCTGGGAATCTATCCCAAGAAACCAGAAACACCAATCAGAAAGGATATATGCATCCCTATGTTCATAGCAGCACAATTCACCGTAGCTAAGATTTGGAAACAGCCTAAGTGCCCATCAGCAGATGAATGGATTAGAAAACTGTGGTGCATCTACACAATGGAATACTATGCTGCTGTAAAAAAGAAGGGATTCTTACCATATGCAGCAGCATGGATGGAACTGGAGAGCATTATGCTAAGTGAAATAAGCCAGTCAATGAAAGAAAAATACCACATGATCTCACTTATTTATGGATAATAAAGGCCATTATAAATTGATGAACATAAACAGATACAGAGGCAGAACAGCATTGAACAGACTGTCAAACTACAGCTGGAAGGCTCGGGAGGGTTGTGGGGGGGAGTTAATGGATCAACTGAAGGACTTATATGCATGCATATAAGCATAACCAATGGACACAAGACACTGGGGGGTAGGAGAGGACGGGGGAAGGTCAAGGGGAAAAAATGGAAACTTATTTAACCCTCTTTGTAATACTTAAAGTAATAAAACAAACAAACAAAAAAAACAAAGTCTCTGTGAGTGCCGACCTAGTGAATGCTGAACCGAGCCTCCTGTGCGGGATACGCGGAGTCCGCGCTTCCCTTCATGTGCTGCCCTTCACTGATGTTATTAATTGAAGGCTCATTGTCCGCTCTGAACATAAGACTACGGGCATGGAGTTGGAATGGGGATCGACGAACATTTTCTACAAAGGACCAGGAAGTAAATCTTTCAGGCTTTGTAAGCCACACAGTGTGTCTCAGTGGTTGAACATCGACCTACGAACCAGGAGGTCGTGGTTTGATTTCCCAGTCAGGGTGCTCAGGAGGCAGCCGATTGGTGATGTTTCTTTCTCATTGATGTTTCTATCTCTCTATCCCTCTCCCTTCCTCTCTCTCTAAACAAAATCAATAAAGCCCTGGCTGGTTTGGCTCAGTGGATAGAGCGTCAGCCTGCGGACTGAAGGGTCTCCGGTTTGATTCCGGTCAAGGGCACATGCCCAGGCTGTGGGCTTGATCCCCAGTAGGGGGCGTGCGGAGGCAGCCAATCAATGATTCTCTCTCATGATTGATGTTTCTATCTCTCTCTCCCTCTCCCTTTCTCTCTGAAATCTATAAAAAAAATATATATATATATTAAAAAACAATAAAAACAAAAAAGATTTCTTGGTTTTAATTTCTGAAATGGTACATATCAGTAGAGCAAACCCTTAGAGAATTCTTTGGGATCCTCAATTTTATGCTCAAAAAACTGAGAATTAACTTGTGTGTGTGTGTGTGTGTGTGTGCATATCTGGCCACCTGTGCTGGGATTGGCTTGGACACTTCCTTCACTACAGCCCTCAGTGAGGTCATGGTTCCCAGGACTGGCCATGAGCCCCGTGGCTCAGGGAGCACCATGTGGGGGGGAGAGTTATTACCACGTTATGTTGGGAGGGGTGAGGGTGGGAAGAGGAACACGAGGCTAACCTGTTCTTCATGGAGTTCAGAAAACAGTTTGTAACATTTAATGAGATGGGGAAATGCTCTTGAAATTATTTTATTTTTATTTATTTATTTATTTTACAAAGCAGGCACATTCTGGGTCCATGAGCTTCGCATTGGCTGTTCTTCTGTCTGCAGGTTCTCCCTCCAGACCTCTTGACCCACCTCCCCTTCCTGCTCTTGGTTTTGTTTGTCTGAAAAATGCTCTTGAAGCCCGTTGTGCCAGTTATTAACTTACTTGCCTATGGCAGAGGGTCCCGAGCCGCTGGGGTCTGGGTGGGACAGGCTGGCAATGGAAACCTACCTAGAGCTCTTCTGCCCAGTGATCCAGCAAGCCTGGGGGGGGGGGGGCGGGGTGAGGACAACCGTCAAAGTGTCCATCAGCAGCCCCCACCTTGGTTGAGGGATTTGGGAGGGGTTGATATCCTGACCCTGCACAGGTGACCCGGGCAGTGGTATGTGGGAGTTTGTGCAGGATGTACAGGGCGGAGCCTTTGGTCCTGGTTCTGAGGTGGACATAGGTGTGGCCCGTGGCCCCAGAGCACCTACTCAGCCTCTCTGAGCCTCAGCTTCCGTATCATAAAATGGAAAACGACAACAGTCTCCCTGTGGGGGCAACATGGATGCTCGGGAGCCAGCAGGGATCTGCAGATGTGCAAGCTTTGCATGTGAAAGTCAAGGGCAGACCTACCCTTCCTCCAGGCAGGTGCCAGGAAGCCCAGCCCTTGTCTCCGCTGGTGACTCAGCCTGGGGCCCTCTGCACCCTGGGGCAATATGTTACACTTATTCCCTGGTTATTTCCATTCCCAGCACAACCGAGCTGGGCAGCTATGATCCTCGTTGGCACAGATTGGAAAGTAGGTCTCCAGCCCAAGCGGTGTGTTTCAGCGTTTAAACATCGACCCATGAACCAGGAGGTCACAGTTCCATTCTCAGTCAGGGCGCATGCCCAGGTTGCAGGCTTCATTCCTAGTGGGGGGTGTGCAGGAGGCAGCCCATCAATGATTCTCTTTCATCATGGATGTGTCTCTCTCTCTCTCCCTCTTTCGTCCTCTCTGTGAAATCTATAAAAAACATATTTCAAAAAAAAGAAATAAAACAGATCTCCAGAGATTCAACAACTTGGCCAAAGGCATGCAGTGGGCATTCGGCATCTCCCGGAGCCACGTCCTTTCCTTTTATCTTGTCTTGACAGCTTCAGTTATATGCAGGCCCTGGCGAGGTCCATCTTGGGAGACTCCCTCCACCCCCTCCTCCTCCTCCCCATGTTCACAGCTGTTTCTTCTCTGTAAGCCGCGCTCCGGGAAGAGCCGAGCAGGACTAGATACTGCTGCCCCCTCGTGGCCGCACGGCTCACTGCAGGACCCGGCCGGGAGCCACCCCCTCCGAAAAGACACCGGGCGTTCGTTGTAGGAAATAGAATAACAGGGTCTGCAGCTCCACGCTTTGCTCGCTGTGGGGTCTTCGTCAAGATTGAGAGCCAACCTGCCCCGTGCCTCAGTTTCCTCCTCTGTAGAATGGGCGTCAGGAGGGCTCCGTGGCTTTCCCGGGGAACCTAGACGTGGGGCAACACGCCCTGCGGCCTCTGGCCCAGATGGCGCAGCGGGGCGGCCAGGGGTTCGCCCCTTCCTGGCAAGGAGAAAACAAAGTCTGGGTACAAAGTCTGCGGGGAGCGGAGCGGCCCTTCAAAGGCGCCGCGCGCTCTGCCCGCTGCCGGCCTTGATCTTCGGGCCGAGATTGATCGCCGCGCAGGGGAGCACCGTGACCCGGCCGGCGGGGCGCGGGCAGCAGGCGCACCCGCCTCGGGCGCTCGGCCTCGCTGCGCGCGGGGTGGGGCTGAGGGCCAAGGGCAGGGGAGGGGCCGGTGAGCCCGAGGGTCTCACTCGGACTTTGAGAAGGTTCGCCCTCCCCCTGCAGACCCCATCCCGGGGCGGAGGTGCCGGCGATCCTGGGCTGGTTCTCCCCTCCCACTGCGCTCCCTCGCACAGGAACTCCGTCTGCCGGCTGGTTTATAACCTTTTATTTCTTACACTGACCACCCATCATTTTATTAGTTAGCTTTATCATTTGTTAAGGTTTTGCCACATTTGCCAAACATATAAATATTGAAAGTACATCGCAGACTGTTATGACGGATCTGCATTAAATAGTTTAGAAGAGACCTCCAAAGAGCATGCACTACATAAACAGAATAGCTTTGTCACATCTTTAAAAAAACATTCACAATTCTTATTATCAGCAGAGTTATTTTTTAAACATTTTTTTTAAAAGATCAGTCAGGATATCTATCTCACATGTCTGTTTTTATCTAGAAAAATCCCTTGTCTTTTTTTTTTTTAATGGCATTGATGTTTTGAAGAGTGAATTTTCACTTGTAAGTGGCAGGCACAGAGTGTGGCCTGCTTTGCTCTTCTCTGCCCACATCCTCGGGTGCGCACGGCTCAGAGGGGAGACTGTTTGCCGGGGCTGTCCCACGTCCTGGGAACCCCTGGGTTCTAGGCCAGCCTGAATGGTGGTCACCCCTGTGAGCCCTCCGCCCACCTTGAGTGTACAAAAGGGAGCGGGTGGAGTGTGAGAGAGAAGCCCTGAGGTGCTCCCCACTCATCTCGAAACCGACAAGAGGGGTTTCAGGAAACCAGGGGGCCATGCGTCCCCTGGAGCTGGGGTCTGCAGGGTGGGAGGGACAGTGTGTGTGTCTGGTGCTTGCTCCATGCAGCAGAAGTTAAAGGTCAAGGCTGCTGCTGTCGCTGCCTGGCCAGCCTTGGACCTGGGCAGGTGGCTGTCCTTCCTGGGTGAGTGGTCAAAGGTGTGTGTCCCAGGATCAGAGGCCATCTGCGAAGGGTGTCCACACAGAGCCGGTGGGAGAAAGAATCCACATTTGCAATCCCCCAAACTACAGGGCCCCAGGGGCTGCAGCCCCACCCCCACACTTTCCTGTCCTTAGGTCTCCCACCCTCTGCCCCAGCCATCAGCTGGGAGAGCAGAGGCAGACTGCCAACACCCCTTCCTCCCCCTGGCCCCTGCTGCGGCTCCCCCACCTGCAGCCAGCAGAGCTGGGAAGAGGGAGAAGCTGGGACTGAATAATTGTTAGTTTTGATCATTAAACAGAAACTGGAACTGCAGCTCCTGAACCGAGGTTGTCCTGGGGACCAGAGGGGACCCACGAACTTCACTGCACTTGAGACTGAGTGGAGAGGTCTGGCGGCTGCCCAGGATCCCACCCAGGTGTGGGAAGGCGCTTTCTGCCTCGTCCCTGCGAAGCCCTGCGTGTTCACTCAGTATGAGCCTTGTGCCTGGTCCTCAGTGTTTTGTTAAGCCGTCGAAGAACTAAAGAGGGAGGCAAATGGGAATCATCCAGGCTTTATTAGGAGCAAACGGACGGACCCAGGGCTCCCCGGGAAGGGAAGGAGAGCCATGAGGCCGCGCTTGAACCGAACTGGGCTGGGTTTTTAAGGTCTGGGGCGGGTAAGGGAGAGGAGGGGTTGGGTAGGAGGAAGTGGTCTTTGGAATGTATGGAGCTTCCACCCCCCAGGGTGCTGCCGACGCCGGGAACTATAGATACCAGGATGCCAGGATATTGCCGTTAACGGTCAGGGCGGTAAGGCCGCACCTGGCTGGGGGTTGGGGGGGAAATGGTTTATGGCTTTCTCCGGTGGGTGGATGCTCGGACATCTTGGACACTCAGGAAATGCCAGGTGCATGGGACACTGCTCACAGGCCAGCGGCCGCCTGCTAGGCCCAGTGGATGAGGCTCCAGCCCACCCCACTTGCCTGGGGCAGCCCACACGTTGGCCCTCCCACTCCCTCACTTTCTCTCCTGGCTTCTGGAACCCACTCCCTCCTGGTCCTTCTCACCCGTGCGGTGCGCTCGGAGAGCCCCATTGTGCAGCCCTCAAACCTCTTTCTTCAGGGTAATGGCCTCCAGAACTGAAGAGTCCACATTTCTACGCCCAGCCCAGGCCTCTTCCCTGAACTCCAGACCCTGACCGCTCTGCTCCTCCACCGGGAAATCAGACAGGATCTGGGCTAGACAAGTTCAAGGCCGACTTCGTCCCCACCCTCGCTCTCTCCTCTCTCGCACACTGGCTCTTAGGCCTCGGTCTCGGTGAGTGGCAGCCCAGCCTTACTCCTGTCAAACGCTCTGACATCATCCTGGATGCCTTCTCTTCTCACTGACATTCCCCTCCACGTCCTCTCCGCCCGCAGGGAGACCCAGAATCCAACCATTTCTCGCCATCTCTGCCGTTGCAGTCTTGGTCCACCACCTTCTTGAACTTGGGCCACTGCAATGGCCCCTTCAGTCTGTTCTTACACAGGAGCAGAGACACCCTGTACAATGGAAACCCAAACTCATGCCTCCTCTGCTCCGGGCCCCAGAGGGTCCTCCCATCTCACTGGGAGGAGGTGTCCTTTCTGACCTTGTCTCTCTGCTCTGACCCCTCCAACCCTCACAGGCCTCAGGCCTTTGCACTGGCCTCTCCCGCTGGCTGCAAAGCTCCCTCCTGCCTTCCTCCAGGCCCTTTCTCACCCCGCCCCCCCCACCTTCTGACTCCGCCTTATTTTCTCTAGAACAGGTATCACCATCTGACATAGCTCACCTAGCACAGGGGTGGGCAAACGTGTCAGTAAAGGGCCAGATGATAATTATTTCAGGCTTCACAGGCTACACCGTCTCTGTTGCAACCACTCACTTTTGGAGTTGGAGACGACACCCTGGACCAGGCCTTACCTCTCTGACCTCACTTCTCCCTTCCCTGTGTCGGGGGTGGGGGGGCGGTCTATGAAGATTGGGGGCTGCATCAGTGGCCTGGGGCTACTAGAACAAATCACCACCAGCAGGCGGGCTTACGACAGCGGAACGTTGCTGTTGCTCTCTCGCGGTTCCGGGGGCCAGGGTTTGAGATCAAGCTGTCTGTGGGACCATGCTCCCATCAAGGCTCTCAGGAAGGCTCCCTCCTGCCTCTGCCAGCCTCCGGGGCTGCCAGTCCGTTCAGGGCTTGCGGCCGCATCAGTCCAACCTCTGCGTCTGTCTTCTTTCTCCTCCTCCTCTGTCTGTCTCAGATCTCTCTCTGCCTTTCCGTCTTAAGGACCATTGTCACTGGATTTAGGGTCCACTGGGATAATCCAGGATGATCTCTTCATTTTAAGATCCTTCGCTTAATTACACTTGCAAAGACCCTTTGTCCAAATGGGTTAACACGCACAGGTTCCCGGGATTAGGACGTGGACATAACTGTTTAGGGGCCACTGTTCAACCCGCTGCAGGTGTCTCTAAACCGTTTAAAAGGGAAATCAAACCTGAATGTCGACTCCTTAATCTGCATTGAAAACAACCCTGCCAGGTGGGCCAGACTTCCAGGGCCTTCTCCCCCAGGATGTGAGTTATGTGACAGGGCACCTGATCAGGAGGGGGAAACACAGGGCTACAAACTCAGGGCAGACGGCAACTCTGGGAAGAAAAAGAGCATGTGTGTGTGTGTGTGTGTGTGTGTGTGTGTGTGTGTATTGGGGGGGTGCCTACCCCGAGTGCGTGCCTGGAACACCCAACCGAACGTCAGCCATTTTTTCAAATCTTCTCTTGTCTGAGGTTCACATCAGCACCCAGAGAGATATGATCATTCCCATTTGTACACCAGGAAACAGGCTCAGGGGGCAGTCCAGCCCGTGTCCCTCGCACCCCAGCCATCTCTATAGAAACCATGGCCTCCTACCAACGAAGCTCCCAGAGATCCCGAATCCAGTCCACACACTGGTGGTACCTTCCCTCGCCTGCTCCCAGCGCGGGTGGCTAGGAGGTGGTGCTGCTGTAGGGGCCAGGCCCATGGGGGCCCAGGGATGGGCTGGTCTGTGGACATCCCTTCTGCCCTTCTCCACCGAGCTGCCTTGTGGAGGGTGCTCATAGTTCAGAGTTGGGACGCTGGGAGCCCAAGGCACACCGCTGCTTACAGGCCGGGCCAGGCCGGGCAGGAGGGCTCTCGTGCCCAGAATAACTGTCTAGAGTCAGCATGTTCCAGCCCGGAAGGCAAACCAAAGAGGCGCTTTCCCCGAGTGTCACAGGGCGGAGGTGGCACCCTCTGATGGGCCCTAAATGGGTCCTCATGGAACCCTTGTCCCCGGAAATGACTCTGACAGCTGCTGAGCCCCCATTACCTCGCTGAGACAGGGCCTGCCTCTGAGGAATGAATTGAGAGTGAGCATTTCCAAACGGGGGGCCGAAGAAAAGTTCGGTGGCCTGAGGAGCTGTGACAGCAGCCTTCCGGGGAGTGGGATCCTAGCACATTCTCCGGTTGCTTCTGACATCAGGGAAGAGTCTAAGCACTGTCCTTGTGGTGTCAGAATAAAGTAGTTCTCACTTGTGCTCTGCGAGTGACTTTCTCAAAGTTCTGAGCGGAGTCAGGCCAGCTGGCATCACGGTCTGAGGCCTGGGGCCCTGGGGCCCAGTCCTTGCCTCTCAGGGGTCTCTAGTGGTCCCTCCACAATGGACATCACAAGGGTTGGCCCAGGAAACCCCAGGAGCTGCTGCCGGCCTCTGTCATCCCCTGACTTAAATGACCTCTTCTCTATCTACTGAATTCTCCCATTCTGAGCTTTCGAGCTTGCCGTCTCTCTTTTTGAGAACAGAGTCCCAGTATCTGTTTCTTTAAATATTCTTGCTTTTAATCATCTGCATAACTGAATGTAGGGGCTTCAGCTTCTCAGATTTAGAGCCTTGACTTGCTTGAACTTTGGCCCAACTGTGTCATGTGTCCACTAGCAGAGCTCCCAGGTGCCCCCTGGGCCCCCTTCCCCTCATCTCCACAACCAGTGCCCTTCCCCGGTCCCATGTGCTCTTCCTAAAGCATCCGGAACCCAACTCCTTCTGAGCTTCCCCAGTTCCCACACCACCAGTCCAGAACGCCATCTCTCCTGGCTGTTACTATGGTATCCACCTACTGACCAGTCACCTCCTGGGAGCCTTGGTCCCCCCCCCCCCCATTCAGTAACCAGTGTGCTCCTTTATTAAATGTAAGTCAGGTTATTTCACTTAATCCATTCATTCAACAAACATTTATTGAGCACCTACTCTGTGCCAGGCCTTGGTCTAGGCTCAGGGGATACACAGGGAACAAAACAAATGAAAGTCTCTATTCTCCTGGAGCTTCCATTCGAATGGAGGGAAGAAAGTTAAGTAAAGAGTTTGTCAGATGTCAGTCAGTGCAAAGGGAAAGAGTAAAGCAGAGAAATGGAGCAGACAGTGCTGGGAAGGGTGGGTGTAGGAGGGGCCTGGTTTGTTTGCAATTTTCAAAGGGGCTTAGGGAAGACCCGGCTGAGGAAAAGGCGATGTAAAGAAGTGAACCATGCGGATAACTAGGAATAAGAGAGTTCCAGAAGAAAGGCCAGCAAGTGCAAAGGCCCTGAGGCAGGAATGCGCCTGGTGTGTTGGAGGACCAGCCAGGAGGCCACAGAGTCTGGAACAGGGGGAGGGAGAGCAAGGAGCGTATATAAGGAGGCTGGAGAGATAGAGGGAGAGATATGGCCAGATCAGGCCCAGTAGGTGCCATGAGGCTTTTTGACTTCTATTCTGACTGATACGGGAGCTTTAGAAAGTTCTTGAGCACAGGAAGGATGTGATCTGACTTGTTTTAACCTGCTCACTCTGGCTGCTGTGAGACTGACTGAAGGGGTCAAGGTGGGAAGCAGGAGACCCGTAGAAGTGAGACAGGACCCAAACCAGGGTGCTGATAGTGGAGGCGGGAGAAGAGCAGGGAGTCTCCATCTGTTTTGAAAGTAGAGCCAACAGGATGAGCTACTGAGGTTGGGCATAGAGTGTGAGAGAAATCAGCAAGGATTTGATTGCTTAAACCAGAGGCCTGACACACGAAGTTCACGCCAGAGCAGGCCTTCACAGCCCCAGCTGCTTTGGTCCTGGCGGCCATGGCTTCGTCCGGAAGGTCATCCGGAAAGTCGTCCTGGTGGTCATTCTGCTGTTTGGCCGTCCAGTCGATTTGCATATTTCGCTTTTATTATTATAGACGCCCTCAATGGCTCCCCATCCCTTTGGATGCATCTCGATGCCTTATCCAGGTCTGATCCCTGCTGGCCCAGCTGGCTGTTCTTACTGCACCGTTTGCCAGTGCCCCCTCCTTTGTCAATGTTCCCACCTCCCAAGTCAGAATTCCCCAGACCTCGCAGCTCAATAATCTTCATTTTTCATGGAATTCCTCACAGTCCGTTAATGGTGTTTCGGGGCTTTTTGTTTGTTTTAAATTGATCTGTCTTCTTGATTTTGCTTGTCTGCGGCCCTAGAATATCGACTCCGTAGGACAGAGGCATTCTGCCTGGCTTTGTCAAGTTGTCACAAACACCTGAAGGATGCTGGCACAGTGGCACAGGTTGTGGTGGTTCACACTCATCTGCAGGGCACTGCTGGCCCCATGTGTCGGGGAAGGTTATATTTAGACCTGCCCCAGGGCACAGCTGGTTCTGGAGCCAGAGTTTGAACTGGGGCCTGCGGGTTTCAGAGCTAGTGTCATGGCCCTCCCAGCCCCTCCTGGCCCCCTGAGGGTCCAGGCGAAGCTCCATGCTCCGTTGGGGACAGAGCCAGGGAGATGGGGAAGGTCAGTGCCAGCTGGTTGAATGAGGCAAAGGCGGGGTCTGCCACCCCAGGGTCTTTCTCGCTCAACCCGCCTGGAAGCTGCTGGGAAGACCAGCCTGTCTGCGCTCAGTCTCTGCATCATAACGCATGCAGAGGGCATTTAGTTTAAAAATAAAACCTCAAGCCCAAGCCAGTCGCAGCCCGTGCAGCTCCGGCCTCTCTCCATCAGCTACTGTTCGTCTCTACTCTGCCCTCCTGGGCGCACTGGCCAGGGCGAACAGGTAGGAGCTGCCGCGGTGGCTGCCGTCGCGGGAGAGCGCACAGACCCTGTTCCGGGAGCCCCCGGCTCACAACCCCCAAACTGCCTCGCCGTGGGCCTCGGACAACACTCTCCCCACGCCCCGCCCCCGTGCCTCAGTTTACCCATCGCTAAAGGTCAGGTCTGTGCAACCCTACAGGTGACACACCTGCTTCCGGGACTTGGTGGGCCCCCGGCCCCCACGGGCTGGAAGCCCCGAATCCAACCCACGCCCCGAGGAGCCCCGGCGGCCCCAGAGCAGGCGGGGGGCGCGGGGAGGCCCGCGGGGACCGCGCGCAGCGGCAGCCTCGCCGCAGGCCGGCTCCGGGGGGCGCCCGCGGGAGGGCGCGGCCAGCGCGGGGGGCGCAGGCGGGCGGGCGGCGGCGGCGGCGGCGGCGGCGGCGGGGGGCGGGGACGCGGCGCGGCTTCCGCTCCCGCTCCTCCTCCCTCCTCCCTCCTCCCCCGTCGTCCTGGTCCGCGGCGCCCGAGGGGGAGGCGGCAGGCGCCGGGAGCCGCGCGAGGAGCCGCCGCGCCGCGCGCCATGGAGCCTGAGTGAGCGCGGCGCGGGCCCGCCGTCCCCGGACAACATGGAGGCGGCGCCGCCCCGGCCGCCGCCGCCGCCGCCGCCGCTGCTGCTGCTCGCGCTGTGCTGCAGCCTGGCCCCCGCCGCGGGTAGGTGGGCGCGGGCCGCGGGGGACAATGGCCCGGGAGCCCCGGCGTCTCGGGCGGCCCGCGGCCAAGTGCGCGGCGCGCGGTAGAGACTTTGCAAGTTGGGGACGAGTTGGGGCGCGCGCCGCGGGTCCCCGCCGCCCCCCGCCGCCCGGGTGCCGCGCGCGGCCCTTTGTCTCCACCGCCCGGGCCCCTCCCGGGACGCAGGGCCCGGTCCGGAGCGTCCCGGGGCTGCGAGCAGGGCGCGCGGGCGGCGCCGTCCCTGCCAGGTGCGGCGCGGGCGGGCCCTCACCTGCCCGGGCCCCGGCGCGCTCGGCGGTGCGCCCGCGTGGAGCTGGCGGGCGCGGCCGCGCTGGGACCCGGGGATCCCGGCCCCGCGGGCGGGCGCCGAGCGAGGACTCTCGGCGGGGACAGGCCCGGCCGCCCCGCGCCGCCGTTTCCGATGGCCGCGCGGCCGGCCCGCGAGCTCCGGGAACTGGTTGAAGTTGCAGAGAAAGTTCGGAGACTCAACTGCGCGGGCGGCCTGGCCCGTCGCGCTGGCTTTTCATCTGCGTTGCCGTCGGTTTTCTAACCGACTGACACCTGCCAGGTGCCGCCAGGGCCCGTCTGGCCGCCGGGGCCCCAAACAGGGGCACCCGAGGGGCCGGCTGCGTGGGGCCCGCCGCGGGGGACGGGCTCCTTCCAGAGCGCGGCGTGGCGGGGCCGCGAGCTCGAGCCTCGGTTGTGCACACCCGTGGCGAGACCGAGGGCTGGGAACCTTCTCCCGCAGCGTTTGGTGTGTCCCGAGGGGTGGAGTTGAGGTCGGGAGGGCTTAGGAAACCTAAGCGCCTGGGACACGCTACACATGTTCTTTTAATTTGGAGATTGCCATGTGGTTTTTGAAGCAAGTCTCTCGCTACCTAAATCATGATCCTCAGACGTGAGTGCTGGGTGTCTGGAGTGTGGCAGGGCCGGTGGACATGGCCAGCGAGTCCCGTGCTGCGGGGGCTGCTGTTTTGCTGGTGGCAGTTTTTCTGGAGGTGGGGCGGGGGGCGGGGGGGACCTTGGGTTCCTTTGTCTGGGCCTCTTTAAGGCAAACAGCTGTCTCCCTGAATATTTCCAGAGTGGACATTGCAGGGAGGTGTCCTGGCCTGGCTCTGTGGTCACGTTCCCAGTGTTTTTTTCAAGTCCTCCTGCTCCCCCCCTCCCCCCCCAGTCCAAGCCCAGAGGTTGTTGGCGCTTTTACCCCAAATTGGTCTCCCTCAGGAGTGTTTTCACATTTCTCCGGCGGGTCTGATCCGAGCAAAACAAAGGTGACGCGCAAACAACCACGGTATCTGGGGAGTTCAGGCCAACGTGCTCCTTTTCGCTCCGGAAATGCCTGGATCATGGACGCAAAAGGGTTTTTTTTTGGGGGGGTGGGGTGGGGGGGAGATGTTTGTTTTAAAGGTGGGTTTCTCAGCCGGCTCTGTTGCTTTGAACTTGGTTGCAGTTTTGGATTTCCTGTAGCTTTTGGGGTGACGTTTGCTGGAGGCCAGTGCCTGCCGTGGTGCAGTCCAAGCCCCCAAGGAGAAGAATCACAGCTGTGGAGCTCAGTTGTATGTGAGGCAGAAAGAGTTGATTATTTTAACATGAGGAAGTATGTGAGCATGAGGTTTTCAGAGCTCGGCCGGCCCTGTGACCCAGGCCTCAAATGGAAGGACCGGGCGGCGTCGGCAGAGGTGCGGGGACCGCTCTCGGGGTATGTCCCTGCCTCCTGCCCAGAGTGAAGCCATAAGTTGGTAGCTAATTATTTTCCCCGATTGCTTCCTGTTGCAATCTGAAACTCTGAGCCCACTGAAGTGCCTTTGTTCTCGAGGTTCCCTTGCTGGGAACGGGCCCAAAGCTGCTCCCCTCTGGCCCAACAGCACTCAACTCCAGGCCCAGCCTGTCCAGGATCCCCCAGGGAGGTTACTGCAGATGCCCAGGGCCTGGCGGCTGGGAGGGCCCGCCCAGTGGGTGTTAACTAAGTGGTGTGTGGAGTCCACGAAGGGAATCTTCCCAGCAGACGTCCTTTCCAGAGCAGGGCCCGCGCCTGTAACCCTCCCGTTGGGATCCAAGAATGTGCCCAGTCCATCCATATGGTCCAACACTTGCTGTGGGGATCCTGTCCTATTTGGGACCCGTCTAATTTCAGCCACACTGCCTCACTGCTCAGGCATGTAGCAGAGTTCGCACACTGGTTGGGGAGGGGGGTACAGTCAGGTGAGGACTCGGCAAGCAGGACTCCTGCTGGCAGCGGCGGCTCGCCAGGGCTGAGCAGGGGCCTGGGGTCGGGTCCACCTGGTGTATGTGCTCAGCAGCTGGTTGACTTTGGACGACTTACTTAGCTTCTGTGTGTTCAATGCCTTCGTTTGCCCCCCCCCCCCGCCCCAATGCTGGGCGTTTGGGAGCATTACATGCCACATGTGGAACTCCAGCACCATCCCTGTCCCACATGAGGGACTGGTGGTGGCAGAGCCGCGTGCAGCGCCTGTTGGGTAACAGAGGCCTTGTTCTTGCCTGGAAAGCTTAGAAGTTGTTTTACACTCTAGATTTTTCTTCCGTGTGTGACCTTGGGTATCTTGTCTTCTATCGCTGACACCAAGTGGGGTGTCTTGGAGTGGTTAATAGCAAGGACATGGACTCTGAGTGGCCCAGGGTCTTGCTACTTGCTTTTTGGGAGGTTCAGGGAGAGCTTTGTGTGACTCAGTTTTCTCTTCTGTAAAATGGGCATAATAATACTTCCTGCCACGGATTCAGTGGAACAGCAGCCTGGCATGGGGTCAGCTTCTACTGTGGTTGGTGTTACTCTTGGGCATTTGTGTGAAGTGTTGGGATAGAATAGGATAGAAGGGTGGTGAGGCCCAGTCTTTGCTGCCAGCTGTTCCTTACCGTGGAGCTAGGAGAGACCTGGGCCTGGGGCCTCCCCCTCACAGACGAGAGGTTCTCCGTTGAGAGAGTCTGGATGTGTGCCAGAAGGCGATGGAAGCTTCTGGAAGGCTTTGGGGGGGGTCGGGGGAAGGAAACAGGCTGGAGTCAGATCTGTCGTAGGTGAAAGGTGTTGAATTGATCTTTTTTTTTTTAAGTTGAGATGAAGTACATGTAAAAGTAATTTTTTAAAAGTGTACAATTTTGAGGCATCCTAATATATAAAAAGCCAGGGGCCATCACGACCAAACCACCAGACCAAC
>PVJC01012408.1:25262-39781 GCA_004026665.1 Murina feae
AGTTAGGGGCAATCAGGCCAGCAGGGGGGCAATTAGGGGTGATCAGGCCAGCAGGGGGCAGTTAGGGGTGATCAGGCCGGTAGGCAGAGGCAGTTAGGGGTGATCAGGCAAGCAGGCAGATGAGCAGTTAGGAGCCAGCCGTCCTGGATTGTGAGAGGGATGGCCGACTGCCGGTTTAGGCTGACATCCTGGGGATCGGGCCTAAACCGGCAGTTGGACATCCCATGAGGAGTGGTCCCGGATTGGAGAAGGTGCAGGCTGAGCTGAGGGGCCACCCCCCATGCACGAATTTTGTGCACCGGGCCTCTAGTTTATTAATATAATCACAATGTTGTATGACTAACCACCATTTCTATCAAATCACAAAACATTTCAGCTCCTCAAAATAAGCCTTGGTACCATCAGACAGCATCTCCCCGTTCCCTCGGCAGCCGCCAGTCCGCTTTCCGTCTCCGTGGAGTTGCCTGTCCTGGACTTTGCACGTCCATGGGATCATGTGGTGTGGTCTTTCTTGCGGGCTTTTCCTCTTTAGCATCAGGGTTTCGAGGTTCAGCCCCATGGTACCATATGTCAGCGCCTCATTCCTTTTCATGGCCGAGCGATCTCCCATTGTGTGGGCAGAGCACATCTTGCTGTCCGTCGCCTGCCGGCAGGTTGGTCTTGTTGGGTGTGGGCTGGAGGCCCCGGTGTCCCCATGGGGCTGGGACGGTGAAAGCTGTTCTGAGCTGGGCCAGGACCTGGGCGATTAGTCCTGAGATCCTCCTGCCTTGATTCAGAGACATGACAGCTGATGGTGAAGGGAGCCGAGGGGACAAGCTGAGGGCCGGTACTGAGGGCCGGTACTGGCCTCCAGGGAAGGTTTCTGGTCAGTGTGACAGGAGCCCTGAGAGAAACGGGGCCTCTGAGGCCTCTCCCACGGCCATAATGCTCTCAAAATGGGAGGCGCTGATGGAGCAGGGGCTGTGTCCATCCCTCACCTTCAGGGCCTGTTGACGTGTGGGCTCAGACGGTGGTGTTGTGTCTGCTGGAGGCGGTCCCATGGGGACAGCGCAGCCCCAGTGCTGACACGCGGAGGCAGCTGCTTCGCACGGGGAGTGGCCCAGGGTCCCGCCTCCGGGCCTGGCTGCTTGCTGCTTTCTCTTCAGTGTTAGAAAGTCGTTTGCTAGCTCTCAGCTTTGGTTTCCTCACTTGCAAAATGGGGACCCCGGCTCTGCCTTGCGGGGCCCTGGCGGGGTTCAGGGAGCCCGTGTCCGGTGGTAGCAGGAAGCTGTTCCCTCAGACAGGCCACTATGGGAAGGACTTGAGAGCCCTGCCCCAGGCCTCCAGGTTTCCTTTCAGAAGTCCAGGCCCTAACACCTTGCCCAGTTGGGGGCCTGGAGGTAGTGAAAGATGATGGGGGTCTGTTTCTGATGCCGTTTTGCTCCTGAGGGGTGGCTGGCAGCTCCAGCCCAGGCCTAAGCGCAGCTGGAAGTAGATGTGGCTGTTGGTCCTTCCCCTAGTAAGTGGGGGACTCCGTGCCCCTAAGCTTTGTGGGGTGTGTGCCAACCAGGGCACATCCTTGCCCACATCGGTTCTGCCTGGACTTGAACCTGAAGCAGCCCCGTTATCTCTGCAGCCCCCCAGGCCGACCTTTAGCTTCTGATTTGTCCGGACGGACTGTCGCTTGGTGGGGGACTTAGCTCTCTGCTGGCACCCACGGGCGCGCCCCGCCCAGTGAGCGTGGGCCTCAAGCTTGCAAAATGCCAGCAGCCATGAGGCACTGTAATCTCAGGCTGTGATCAGTCTGTGCCTGGATCATGAGTCCCTCTGTCCCTCTGTCCTCTCTTGCCTGGACCCCCTGGGAGGTTGCTACGGTGACATCACTTTCCTGTGTCTTCGAATTAGCCTGTTCTAGGTACCACACTTTAGTGGAGTCATACGCTGTTTGTCCTTTTGTGTCCGGCTTAGTTCTTTTAGTGATGTTGTTGAGGTTCATCCAAGTTGTAGCATGTGTGGGAATGCCATTCCTCTTTATGACAATAAAAGTGTGATATGCTATTAGACCGGACAGCTAAATGACCTTCCGAACATCATTCCAGACATCCTTCCAGATGAAGCCATGGTGGCGGGGGGCCAAGGCAGAGGTGGTTATGGGTGATCAGGCAGGCAGTGAGCAGTTAGGGCCGATCAGGCAGGCAGGCGAGTGGTTAGGGGTGATGAGGCAGGCAGAGTGGTTAGAGCTAATCAGGCAGGCAGGCGAGTGGTGAGGAGCCAGTGGTCCCAGATTGTGAGAGGGTGCAGGCCAGGCTGAGGGACTCCCTCCTCCCCCATGCATGAATTTCATGCACCGGGCCTCTAGTGTCTGAATAATATTCCATCGTGTGGGTAGAGCATACGTTGTGTATCCATTTGTTTGTCGATGGACACGCGTTGATTTCCACCTTTGGCTATTGTGAATAATGCTGCTGTGAACGTGGGTGTGCAAGGGTCTGTTTGAGTCCCTGCTTGTACTGTCGGACTTGCTGGACCATATGGTAATTCTGTGTCTGATATTTTGAGGACCCATCAAACTGTCCTCTGCGGCAGCCACACCGTTTTACATTTCCACCAGCAAGGCCCAAGGGTTTCAGCTCCTCCATGTCCCGGCCAACACTTATTGCCCCTTTTTTTTGCTTTAAGCCATCCTAGCAGGTTTGAAATGGTACCTCATGGTGGTTTCAAGTTGCATTTTCCTGGTGAGTAATGACACTGAATGTATTTTCATGTGCGTGTTGGCCATTGTCTTTTATAAAAATACTAGAGGCCTGGTGCACAAAAATTTGTGCACTCGGAAGGATCCCTCAGCCCGTCCTGTGCTCTCTCGCAGGCTGGGACCCCTCGAGGGATGTCCACCTGCTGGCTTAGGCCTGCTCCCTGTGGGATCAGGCCTAAGCTGGCAGTCAGACATCCCTCTGGCAGCCCGGGAGCCCTAGTGGAATGTCTACTTTCCAGCGGGGAGCAGGCCTAAGCTGCAGTCGAACATCCCTAGTGCTGCTGAGGAGGTGGGAGAGGCTCCCACCACCACTGCTGTGCTGGCAGCCATCAGTCTGGCTTGTGGCTGAGCAGACCTCCCCCTGTGGGAGTGCACTGACCATCAGGGGGCAGCTCCTGCATTGAGGGTTTGCCTCTGGTGGTCAGTGTGTGTCATAGTGACCAGTCATTCCCAGTCATTCTGCTGTGAGGGTCAATTTGCATATTACCCTTTTATTATATAGGATACATATGTTTAAAAAAATGCAAGTCCAGCTGGTGTGGCTCACTGGTTGAACATTGACCCATGTACCAAGAGGTCACTGGTTCTGTCCCAGGCAGGGCACACACTCAGGTTGCAGGCTCAATCCCCAGTAGGGGCATACAGGAGTCAGGCGATTGACGTTCCTTTCACATTGATGTTTCTATCTCCCTCTCCCTTTCTTTCTCCAATCAATAAAAACATATTAAAAAAAAAATAGCCCTAACCGGTTTGGCTCAGGGGATAGAGCATCGGCCTGCAGACTGAAGGGTCCCAGGTTCGATTTTGGTCAAGGGCATGTACTTTGGTTGTGGGCACATCCCTAGTTGGGGGTGTGCAGGAGGCAGCTGATCGATGTTTCTAACTCTCTGTCCCTCTCCCTCTCTGTAAAAAAATCAATAAAATATATTTAAAAAAGTAAATACAAGGCATACATGAGTACATGTAAACAGCTTAAACATTTACCATGGCGTTGCTTTCTGCAAAGGTGAGTGTCCTTTTTTGTTGCCCGTTTTAATTCTCTTCTCACGGATGACCAGACCTTTAACACATGTGTTAACATGTTACATTGTTTTAGACTCATATGTTTTACCTACACCCAGTCACTCTCTTCCTGCCTTTTTTTGTAAATATTTTCTGTATCTTCTATATCTTCATTCTTGCTTTTTTTTTTTTTTAGAGAGAGAGTGAAAGGGAGTGAGAAGAAGAGAGAGAGAGAAAGAGAGAGAGAGACACACACACACAGAGAAACAGAGAAACATTGATGTGAGAGAGACACATTAATTGGTTGCCTCCCGCATGCTCCCCTGACGGGCTGGGGAATCAAACCTACAACTGAGGAGCCCTTAACCTGGAATTGAACCTATGATCCTATCATCTGCGGGGCGACGCTCTAACCACTGAGCTGATCCAGCCAGGGATAGACCTTCATTTTTTTTAAAAGCCAGGAGCTACTTCATAGGGAGGGCATACCCATGTCACTGCTTTTACCCAGACGAGCGTTTAGTTCTTGCCGGCTCTGTGGCTATTGCAGGGCATGCCACAGGGAACACAGCGGTGCACTCACGTCTGTGCACGTGGGTCCAGTATTTCTGTGGGATACATTTTCATCAAAGAGTAGATCCATTCATAAGTTTGTGAAGATGCTGACAAATGCCTCCAAAGGGCCACGCTGAGCCACACTGGCTGGGTTATATATATTTTTTCCAGTTTTTTCTTCAGGTCTGTAGCTAGTCCATCCTTGTTTTGGGTGGTTTATTCTCATAAAGACATGGAAAAGTGTTGTTATAAAAACTCTCATTCTTGCCCTGCCAGTGTGGCTCAGTGGTTGAGTGTCAACCTATGAACTAGGAGGTCATGGTTCGATTCCCGGTGAGGGCACATGCCCGGGTTGTGGGCTTGATACCCAGTTGGGGGTGTACAGGAGGCAGCTGATCAGTGATTCTCTCTTGTCACTGATGTTTCTCTCTCTCTCTCCCCCATCCTCTCTGAAATCAATAAAAATATATTAAGAAAAAAACAACACAAACTCCCATTCTTTTCCCTTACAGCTTCTGGGATCTGTGCCCAGGTTATAAATACATCTTCCTTTATCTTCTCCAAGAACTGTTACTGTTGTCTTTTATAGGCAGACACTCCTGGTTTTTGAGGGGATGTGTGGTGTGAGGTAGGGATCTGCTACCAGTTAGTGCGTATGGAGTGGTCCCGACACCTCGACAGAATGGCCCATCCCATCCTCACTCGTTTAAAATGTCACCCTTTCACCTGGAGAGTATCATGCCAAGTGAAATAAATCAAAGACAAGTATCACATGATCTCACGCATACGTGTAATTTAATTAACAAAATAAACTGATGAACGGAGTGGATTCAGAGACATGGAAGCATGGAACAGAGTGCAGAATCTAGGGGGGAAGATGGGGGAGGGTGGGTGGGTGGGAAGCAGTCAACCAAAGACTTGTATGCATGTATGCATCACCCTGGAACACAGATAATAGGGTGGTGAAGGCCTGGGGTGAGGGGCAGGGGTGAGCTGGAGGGGATCAATAGGGGGGAAAAATGAGATATATGTAATATTTTCAACAACAAAGATTTTAAAAAAGAAAAGAATAATAAAGTCACCCTTCCATGTGCCATGTCCATAGATGCTCGGTGTTGATTCCGGAACCTTCTCTGTGACCTATTGGCAGCAGCAGGCTGCTGTTCTCCTCTGTGTAGCATCACAGTATGTGTTGAGGTGGATGGTGCAATTCCCACTTCATTGTTCTTTCCAGAGAAGATTTGTGTTGACTCTTCCTGTACGTTTACTCTTTTGCGATAAACTTCAGAGTCAGCCTATCGAGTTCCATCCTTTGATCTCTGGATCCGGGGACAGTAAATGGTGACATTGAACAGGTGTCGGAGGGCCGGGCTTTGAAAGTGCTCTCCGACCGGCGAGCTGGTCTCTGGCTGTGGACAGAAATGCGTGGTGGCCTCGATGGGGCGGGTCTTCTCATTTTTGGTGGCTGGCAGGACCTGGAAGGAACCGAGGCGACGTTTGTGCTGGGCTGCTTGAGCCGCATCTACTCAGGAAACAAGCGCTAATGCAACTAATTCCAGCGTTGCCCGAAGGCAAATATAATTACTGTGTAAATTACTGCTCCCCTCCCCTAGTTCATTCCAGAACAGAATGTGAGCAACTTGCGTCTCTTCCCCGGGCTGCACCCCTCCATTAGCCCAGACGGGAGGCGGTACCTGCCTCACAAAACTAGCAGGAAATTGCTCAATGGGGCGTTCAAAGCCGCCGGAGCTCTCGGCCAGGCCAGAGCCAGAGCACGTCAGCCCCGGTGCCTGGGCGCCTTCCAGGCTCTCCACTGGCCCTCCTGGTTCCAGTCGAGCTGGTGATGGGAGTGAGGTGACGTCCTCACTGCAAGGTGGCTTGGGAGCAAGACCTGCTTGCCTGGGGACAGCCAGCTCTCCATATTTCCCGCCCCCCCCCCGTGTGAACGTGGTTCTCCGGGTGTGGGGGCGCTGTGTTGGCCCCCCACGGTCCTTACGGAGCTGATTCTGTTGCCTGTGCTTCCTCGCCCCCTCCCCCCTCCCCCCTCCCCCCATGCAGGCCCTGTGTCTGGTCTGTCCTCATTGGGAAGCCTGCCAGGCTGCTCCCACCCACCAGAGCCCACTCAGAGGCCTCCCCTGTCCCCCCCTCCCCACCCCTCTCTGTACTTGCTGTGGAAGACAAGATCGGAGTGGAGGACATAAGCTTCTGTGTGGTCTCCTTCTTTCTAGAACCTTCTTCCCCTCGCCCATTTATGTAACTTTCTGGCCAGTTTAATTTTTCTACCGCGAGTTTCATCGTATTCTCCCCTTTCCCGGAAAAGGACACTTGTTTCTCAGCGTCCAGAGTTGGAGATTTCCCGCCCACTGTCCCCTGAGCTTGACTCGAGCCCCCTCCCTGCTCCCCAGAGTGAGTGTTGCTCCAGCCAGATCTATCTCAGAGTCCGGAACTTTCCATGGCCCACCCAGCCCGAGAGGGCCTTGGGGACAGAGGCTCCATCCTTGTCCTTCCGCCCCTGGCGTGGTGTCTGCTGTGGGGTGGACGCGCAGTAGCTGTCTCGAGGGTTCCGGAGGCCTCGTCTGTCCCCGGAACAAATCTGTCCCATCCTCACTTCCTCTGGCCCCTAGATCTGCTGCGTCGTGAGCTCCCACCCCCTCCTCCCATCCCGAGATCCAGCCCAGCTGTTTCCCAGATTGAAGAACATCTGTCTGGCTGTGTGGGGCCGAGTGTGCCCCCCCCCCCCCCCCCGGAAGAGCCCGTGTTTCCAGGGTTTGGGCTCGGAGAGGAACGGGCGCATCCCCAACGCACTTGACCCTGAGGTCCTGTGTCCACTACATCCCTACCCACCATCCATCCTTCAGGCTCCCATTTCTTGTTTTAAAAAAAAGTTCCTTCTGCGTGAAAGGTTTTATCCTTCCAAGGAAAGTGTGTTTGTTAACTAATAACCTTTCCTGCTTGTGGATCCCAGACATGGGCAGTCGCCGCTGGGTTTCCGCCAGCCCCTCCCCTGGAGTTTCCATGGGCTCGTCAGGGCGCCTGGAGGAGCCAGTGCACCTCCTTGGGCTGAGGGCCCGAGGTGGAGGGCGAAGCGCGTCCACCCCAGGGTTCAGGCAGGGCTGGCCTCGAGGCCCTGCTCTGCGCCATCTGCGAGGGCTGGGAAGGCCCGCTCTGAACTGCCCAGACAGCATCCCCACCAGCGCCAGCATCCCCGCATGGCCAGCCCCTGAGCCCATGGCGGATCTTCCTGTCCCTTCCTCTCTGTGTACCGAGCTCAGCCTTCCTGGTGCCCCACCGCCAGGTGGAATGTGGCTGGAGGTGGGACCCCGGTGCCTACAGGGTTGGTCGGTGAGGGTCGAGTTTTCCAGGATCCCGGTCTGTAATCTCTATTTCTGGGAGGTTCAGGGTTTCTCCCAGCTTCGCTGGCTGTGTCAGCAGAGCTGGATGGTGATGTGGGTGGGAACTTGTCCTGAGGGTGATCCCTATACCCCCTCCTGCTGCGTGTAGGTGTGGAGAGGACAGGGGCCTCATTCTTCCTTGCCTGCCTGGAGTACCTGAGGCCAGCATGGTCACAGGGAACCCTTGCAAGGCCACCCCAACGTGGCCCACCGGGCATGGTGTGTGCTTTCCTCAGTGGCCTTGCCCAGCACTGACCTCAGAGCAGAGCCGCTGTCTCAGGCACCTTCGGATTGAGGCCACACTCAGCCCTGGGTCTCCTTCCCTTCCGCACCCCGCTCCTCCCCCACCCCCCGCAGGTTTGCAGTGAACAGCTGAGGGGGCTGCAGAGGAATCCCAGCGACCAGCCTGGGGCCCCCACCCAGCCCCAGGCCTGGAATCCCAGGGCCCCTCCACCTGTTGCGGCCTGGCTCGCATTCCTGGCTCCACTCAGCTTTGCAGCCGGGACGAGCCGGTTAATCCTCTGGACCCCAGCCTCCTCACCTGTTGGGGTGTGATCACAGTGCCCCCACCTCCACGTAGACACGCCTGGGGTTGCGACAGGGCGAGGCTGTGCAGTGCGTTTAGCGCTTGATGAGGATGAACTGTTAGGATTATCATGGCGGTCGTCACCGTCAGTCTCTGGGGAGCGCCCGTGGGGGCTGTGGAATCAGGTTCGCCTCGGCTGACCGTGGTCTGGTGGAAACCACCGCCCCTCCGACCGTGGGCCCGTCTCCAATTAGAAGGAGAAGCAGTGAGTTGCGTTAATTGCCTAATTTCTATGCAGAGTCCGGTGGCTCCCGGAGCGAATCTTGACCCTGGGCTAGTAAAGCGGGTGTTTGTGCTGTGGCTGGAGGCCAGGAGGGTGGCCGGGGGGTGAGGAGAGGGGCAGGTGCAGGTGTCTGAGGGCACTCTTCCTCGGGCCTCCACCAGCAGAGGTGTGGCCAGCAGGCGTTTGTGGTTTGTGTTTTGCTCCTTCGTCCAGAGGCCATCCATCCGTGTGTGGGCTTCGCCAGTGCACCCCTGCCCCTCCCCGCTTCCTCCTTTCCCTGGTACCTTTCTTGTAACAGCCCGGCTGACTCCCAGGGCCAGGGCCTCCTCTCTGGAGAACTGACAGCAGCCCCTCTCCAATCCCCTTGCATGCGGCAGCCTGCCCACCTGCCTTTCCCCTTGTCCCCCCCCCCCACACTCAGCTTCCCCCCTGCAGGCAGAGGAGGGAGCTGGGCATCCCTCGGCTGATCTGTGCCTGTCTCCAGGACTGATGACTGGGCCCTGCACCCAGTAGGTACTTAGAGTGAGGGCTGCTGCTCTCCTGGCTGGGTACAACGCAGAGCCTGCAGCCCTGAGCACCCGGCCTTCCTGTCACACCTGCCCTCTGGCCATGAGTCCAGGGGGGACCTGCCTCTTCTGGCTGGACAGGCGCCTGCTTTCCTCATTTCCTGTTGTTGCCTCTAGCCTAGGAGTTATTTAAGCCTCGAGCAGGATGTGCTGACTTGCTGTCGAGTAACCAGCTCAGAACTAGGCCCCTGGGAACAGGCAGGCACAGGCCCTGCCTGGGGCAGCAGGCACTGACCCTCGGCCAGCGGTGCACGCCAAAGGTGAGGGCTGTGATGGGGGAGCCTCGCCTGCTGCTGTTCCTCTGCCACCTGGACCCTGGCTATTGTGTCGCTTGGATGAGTCTCCCTCTCTGGATAGGACATCCAGGGGGCCCCTCCCTGCAGCGTTTGCCTCCTCCTGCTGCCTGCCGGTTACTCTCCCACTTTTTAACCTTCACACCAGCTCTGGAGGAGGGAGGCCAGAAGCTTCTCTTCGGTCACCGAGGAGCCAGCTCTACTGGGTTCCGAGCCCCCGTGCAGGTTTGGGGGCTGCCGTAAAGGTCAGCACCCAGGACCAGCTCCGATTTTCCTGGGAACTGTGCTCAGCGTGGGGTCCGGAGCAGCTCCCACACTGGAGCCCAGGACGCGTCTCCAGGGCCTTGTGTGGGTTTCCCTGTGGAGAGTTCTGTCCCGTCTTTCCAGATCTGCCTGCATGGAACACTGGTCCCTGCCCAAGGGGAGGGGCTCAGCACTGGAGGAGCTCCCTTAGGGCCCCGCAGAAGCCAGTTACGAGTGTCTCCTCTTATGATCCTCCAGCCCCGACACTGAGCTTGTCTCCCAGGGTAGTGGGAGCTGGTCCCGGGTGCTGAACATGCCTGGCAGCCCTAACCCTGCATGGGGTCTCGGAACCAAGAAATGCCAGCGGCTCGACAAGCATCCGCCTCTGCGAGGCTTCAGCAGGGACAGAAGGCAAGAGGTTACAAGCAAACCCCAGAGAGGGCCTTTGAGTTTTATCTGATGGTTTCCGTCTGCCCACGTGCTGGACAGACGCGCCTGCGGACCTCGGCACCCAGGTAGCTGCTTTCTTCCAGGAACAGGGATCATTTGAAAGCAGAGCCTCCCCATTTTCCCATAAAAAAGAGGTTTTGCAGCATGAGGGTGAATTTGGCACGTCTTCATTATTATGGTTTTTGTGCAACACTTAAAGAAAATAAAAGCTGGTACAAAGGTATGTTTGTTTCTGAAATGTGTTTCCTTTCCCAGATGTCCTTTGCTGCCAGTTCCAAATCACGGTGAGCTCAGCTCTCCAGTTTCCTCTGCGGGCAGAACAATGAGGTCTCTGTGAGCGCGTGGGGGGACGCCAGCGTGTGTGTGTGTGGGGGCTTCTCTCGCCTCGGTGGAAACCACCAGCCTCCCGCCAGTTGGATAGGGAGCCCGCGGACTGGTCGGGGCTTGGCAGTCTGCTGGCCCATGATGGTGCCTGGCAGGGTGGTGGCTTGGAGGCACCGCAGTCTGCACCTGTGTTCAGATCCTGGGGTTTGCTGTGTGGCCTCTAGGTAAATGCTTGCATCTGCGTGGTGTGTGTGGACCCTGGGACTTGGTACTCTATCTACTACCTGTCTTTGATCTAGCCCCTTCTTCTTCTTCTTGTCTTTCTGGCATCAAACACCAAAGGGGGGGTCTCCAGGACACAGTGTGGGTGCAGGGTTGGCCGGAGAGGCAGGTAGAACTGTGTGGGCGTCCCCAGAGTCCAGCGTCCCTCAGGCCCTCCTTGGCTGCAGGATCTGTCCCTGCTTTCTTGAGACCAAGTGTGAGTGTGTTCCTTGGTAGAGCTGTGAGCCACACACATGCACACACAGGCGGGCTCACACGATCACACACGGATGCATGTGCACGCACACACACAGGACCCTCAGAAGAGCCTCCTGGGTCGACTTCCAAGGACAGACCCCTACAAGCTTCCACTCGGCGGTCTTGATACTTGTCACCGTTGAAAGCAATCTCCAAGGAGTTGCTTTTATTGGGGCACACGTTTAGTGAAATCCTTATCCTATCTAATAAAAGAGTAATATGCAAATTAGCTGCCCCTCTGCCACTCTGTCACTCCGTTACTCTGCTGCAGGATGCTGGTGGCGTCACCCTGGCAACGTGAGCCCAGCAGGCAAGTGCGCCCGCAGGCAGCACCCAGCAGGGCCCGCTTGGCCATCTCTGCGGCAACCTGCGAGCAGGCCACAGCGACCCGTGAGCAGGCAAGTGCAGCCTACAGGCAGCACCCAGCAGGGCCTGCTTTGCTGTCACCCTGGTGTGGAGCAGGCAGGCCCCACGGAGAGCAGAGAACCACAGAGGGCGGGCCCAAGCTGTCAGTAGGACATCCCTTGAGGGCTCCCTGATTGGAGAGGGTGCAGGTCGGGCTGAGGCCCCCCCCATCCCTGTGCACGAATTTTGTGCACCGAGCCTCTAGTTTTTAAAAAGTTCCTCCTGCCTCAGAACACCTGAGATACAAGTATCTAGCCTTAGTAGATAAAAATAGTTAATGCATATTGACATTTGCAGTGGACTCAGCAGGTTCTAAGAGATGTTCTTCGATTGTCTCACTCCTTCCAGCCGCTCTGGAGGCAGGGTGCCATCACTACCTCATTTCATAGATGAGGGAACTGAAGCTGGGAGATCCCATGGAACTTCTCAGGGTCATGGGGCACTAATGTCAGCAGACTGAAGCTCCAACGCCTGTCTCTGAATTGCTATTTGAATTATAAAGTGTTTTCTTTCATCTCTAAAGGAAATTGGCTGAAGAGTCCCCAGTGCATTTAAATAAGTGTGCTGCTCGGCCCAGACCTCGGTCACCTCACTGAACAGATGTGGAAACTGAGGCCTGGAGTGGGCGGGGCCATCAGAACCGGTCTCCTGGGTGGCCCCACCTCCTATAGGAACCTAATGCCTGTTTCAGTGGGGCTTCAGGGTTTGGGGTGAAAGCGAGGGACTTGCCTTCCACCAGGATGGGCCGCCAGCGTCAGCTCCCCCTCCCCCTCCGCGGGCCCCCGTCACTGGATCCCAGGACCGCTTCTCCCAGTCTTTGCCATGGCCTTGGGCCACTTCCGGGAGCCTGGCAGGCTCGGAGCCGTTGAACCGAAATGGTATGTAATCAGAATGCTATATTTTGTCGAAAATAAGAATGTTAGTAACAGGCTGGTTTCTGGCAAGTCAAACTGGGACTCTGAAATACATATTTTTCCCTGCTCTGCCCTAAACCTTCTAATTAGAGAAAGCGCACATTTGCGGATATAAATCAAACGTCATAGTCCTTACAAACTTGTCCTAGGTATCACTGAGATATAACATTCCATAGTTGCTAAATGAGGGCATGCAGAGAGAGAGAGAGAGAGAGAGAGAGAGAGAGAGAGAGAGAGAGAGAGAGAGAGAAGAGGGAGAGAGGAAGGGAAAGACAGAGATGCCCTTAGGAGAGGGAGAGAGAGGAAGGGAGAGAGAGAGATAGAGAGAGATAGAGAGAGGAAGGGAGAGACAGAGGTGCCCTTAGGGGACAGAAAGAGAGAGAAAGAGGAGAGAGAAAGAGGAGAGAAAGAGAAAGAGGGGGGGGGGAGGAGAGAGGAGAGAGAGAGAGAGAGAGGGAGAGAGAGAAGGGGGGAGGAAGGGAGTGACAGAGGTGCCCTTAGGTGAGTCCTGTTTCCTTCCCTCTCAGTCCCCTGGGCCCCTGTTTCCCTGCTCCCCTCCCCTCTGTCAGCACCTGCCCGGCTGCTGCGGTGAAATATATACATTTGCCCAATTAAAACATACTTAGCAGGGGAAATGGCTTTCGGGGAGAAGTACTTTCCCTCACAGGAAAGTCTCTGCTGAGCAGTGTTCCGTGACCAGGCCCCGACTTCCGCCCCGTGAATGGCCTGGGTTTTGGAGAGGTGGTTTGGCTCTGGACACGGGCCCTGTGCGGGCTGTCCTCCCGTGCTGGAGTCTGGGGCTCAGGGGCCTGGGTCCTGGTCAGCGGGGGTCACCCTGGGCGTGCACCGTGTTGGTGGACAGGATGTGTTTCCTCATCAGTGGGGGCCCATGTCCTGGGGACTTGGGGTCATTTGTATCTGGGCTGGCTTGTTGCACACGGTTTCCTGGTAACTAAATGAAGAAATCCCTTCCTCAAGGCAGACATCTCCTGGCTGAGGGAAGGGAAGGCGGCCAGGGGTGTGGGACGCCTGAGGGCGGCCCCCAGCCTCCGAGGACATCTGTCTTGTTTGTGAAAAAGAGCGGAGATGCTGGGGGTGGAGGTGGCAATCGCCAGCCAGCTGCTGGGAATCCTCTCGCCCTCTTTGCTGGGTCTCTGCTGACTCTTCCTATTCAATGTTGCTTTTGTGTTTTCCATGTCACTTTGCCTCCAGGCCGGTGTTTTTTGCAAATGTGTCACCTGGGTCAACACTAAGCAGTGTTTTGTGATCAGATAGATTTGGGAAGTCCTGCGATTCAGGATGTGAACTGGGCTTTCTCACTGCGGGACTTCTCAGAGCCTTTAAAATGACATGCCAGGCTTTGTTCCCCTGTATCTAGGTTCAGAGTCTGGAATCTGTAGGACAGTCTGTGGCATTGTGAGAGGTTGAGGAGGAAAAGCTCAGCTTAGGACAGGGGGCCCGCTGCACGCCCATCACCTGCATGGCCTCCGTGAGCTGTGTCACCTGTCAGAGCTGAATCTCCAGCTGCTGGAAAATTAGATTAGACCGCTGTTCCCTGGGGAGTTGCCAGGATCCGCTGGGGCAGCCTTAGGGTGGTTAGCATGCAGCAGGCCTGTAGCAGATGCTGGTTTCTCCATCTGTCCATCTCAGGGTGCGCTGTCCTGTGTGGGTGCTGTGCTGGGGGCCAGGAGCTGGTGGCTGAGACTTGCAAGGTGGGGGGACTCAATGACCATCGGATGGTCATCTTCTGTACTAGGGGTGACCCTCTGCTAAGTGGAAATGAAGGCCTCCTGGAAGGGGCCCAGGTCACTTGGGCCAAGGTCAGGGCCTTAGAGTGACCTTTGGGAGCATTGGGCTGCCTCGCCGGACACCCAGGGGTCCCTCTGGCGGGGACAGAGTGGGCCTGCTCAGGTCCTGGGCCTTTGCTTGTCTCTCAAGACTCCCCAGAGCAGCTGACCAGGCTCCTCCTAGAGCAGAGGCCCAGGCCTGCCGTTCAGGTGGCCAGAGGGCCTCCCACCTGCCCCAGGCCCAGCCCCTACTGTGTGCAGCCCATCACTGTAATGGAGGCCCATGTCCTGTTCTCTGTGCTCCAAGGTTTTCTTTTTATCTTTTGCAGCTGATTTCTTCTTTCCTGCTCCACCCCCCAAACTGACCTTGGCTGCTTCCTGCGCGCCTGCTTCCCTGACCTTTGCAATGTGGTCCCTGCTCGGGGAAACCTGGCCGGCCTCAGGGTTAATTGCTGCTTTCCTATAGAGCCGTGTGTGTGTGTGTGTGTGTGTGTGTGTGTGTGTGTGTGTGTGTGTGTGTGTGTGTGTG
>PVJC01012409.1:0-39724 GCA_004026665.1 Murina feae
GGTCTTTTTTTATTCCAGATGAATTTTTGGAGAGTTCGTTCTAGGTCTGTAAAATATGCCGTTGGTATTTTAATGGGGATTGTGTTGAATTTATAAATTGCTTTAGGTAGTATGGACATTTTGATGATGTTGATTCTACCAATCCATGAACATGGTATGTTCTTCCATCTGTTTATGTCTTCCTCTATCTCTTTTTTCAACATCCTGTAGTTTTCTGAGTAGAGGTCTTTTACCTCTTTAGTTAAGTTTATTCCTAGGTATTTTAGTTTTTTTGGTGTGATGGCAAATGGGATTGTTTTTTAGTCTCTCTTTCATTACTTTCACTATTTGTGTATAAAAATGCCATAGATTTCTTGGTGTTGATTTTGTATCCTGCTACATTGCCGAATTCATTTATTAAGTCTAATAATTTTTTGATGGAGTCTTAGGTTTTTTTATGTACAATATCATGTCATCTGCAAATAGGGACAGTTTTACTTCTTCTTTTCCAATTTGGATGCCTTTTATATCTTCTTCTTGTCTAATTGCAATGGCTAATACTTCCGGTACTGTGTCGAACAGGAGTGGTGAGAGTGGGCAACCCTGTCTTGTTCCTGTTCTAAAGTGAAATGGTTTTAATTTTTGCCCATTGAGTATGATATTAGCTGTGGGTCTGTCATAAATAGCTTTTATTATGTTGAGGTAAGATCCTTCTATTCCTACCTTGCTGAGGGTTTTTATCAAAAACGGGTGCTGGATTTTGTCAAATGCTTTTTCTGCATCAATTGATATGATTAAGTGGTTTTTATCTCTTAATTTGTTTATGTGATGTATCACATTTATTGATTTGCGGATATTGCACCATCCTTGCATCCCTGGGATAAATCCTATTTGGTCGTGGTGTATTATCTTTCTGATGTACTGTTGGATCCGATTTGCTAGGATTTTGTTGAGGATTTTGGCATGTATGTTCATGAGGGATATTGGCCTGTAATTCTCTTTCACTGTGTTGCCTCTGTCTGGTTTTGGTATTAGGGTAATGCTGGCTTCATAGAATGAGTTTGGAAGTGTTCCTTCCTCTTGAATTTTTTGGAATAGTCTTAGGAGGATAGGTTTTAGATCTTCCTTAAATGTTTGGTAAAACTCCCCTGTGAAGCCATCTAGCCCTGGGCTTTTGTTTGCTGGGAGCTTTTTTATTACTGCTTCAATTTCTTTCATAGTGATTGGCCTATTGAGATTTTTAGATTCTTCCTAATTGAGTGTTGGAATTTGTATTTTTCTAGAAATATGTCCATTTCCTCCAGGTTGTCCAGTTTGTTGGAATAGAGTTGTTCATAGTATTCTTTAACAATCTTCTGTATTTCTGTAGGGTCTGTTGTTATTTCTCCTCTTTCATTTCTGATTTTGTTTATTTTGGTCCTCTCTCTTGTTTCTTGGTGAGCCTGGCTAGGGGTTCGTCAATCTTGTTTATCTTTTCAAAGAACCAGCTTTTGGTTTTATTGATCTTTTGTATTGTCTTTTTGGTCCTCATGTCATTTATCTCCGCTCTGATTTTTATTATTTCCTTCCTTCTGCTTACACTGGGCTTTTCTTGTTGCTCTCTTTCTAAATCTTTGAGTTGCAAGGTTAAGTGATTTATTATCATTGTTTCTTGTTTTCTACAGTAGGTTTGTAGAGCTATGAACTTCCCTCTCAAGTCTGCTTTCACTGTGCCCCATAGATTTTGGATTGTTGTGTTTTCATTGTCATTTGTTGCCATGGTGTTTTTTATTTCTTCTTTGATCTCTGTGGTAACCCAGTCATTGTTTAATAGCATGCTGTTTAGTCTCCATGTTTTTGATTTTTTGGATTGTTTTTATTGTGGTTGATTTCCAGTTTTATGCCATTGTGTTCTGAGAAGATGCTTGATATGATTTCTATCTTCTTGAATTTGAAGAGACTTTGCCTGTGCCCTAATATATGGTCTATCTTTGAGAAGGACCCAGGTGCACTTGAAAAGAATGTATATTCTGTGGCTTTGGGGTGAAGTGTTCTGAAGATATCTATTAAGTCCATCTGCTCTAGTGAGTCATTTAAGATTGATGCTTCTTTGCTGATTTTTTGTTTAGAGGATTTGTCCAATGGTGATAGTGGGGTATTAAAGTCCCCCACTAGGATTGTATTGCTATCAATCTCTCCCTTGATGTCTTCCAGAAGTTTTTTTATGTATTTGGGTGCTCCTGTATTGGGTGCATATATGTTTACCAGAGTTATTTCTTCTTGTTGAATGGCTCCCTTTAGTATAATGAAGTGGCCTTCCTTATCTCTTTTTATGTCCTTCACTTTGAGATCTAATTTGTCATATATAAGTATTGCTACCCCAGCTTTTTTTTTCATTTCCATTCGCCTGTAAAACCTTTTTTCATCCCTTCACCATCAGTCTGTGTGCATCTTTTTTTCTGAGGTGAGTTTCCTGTAGACAGCAGATATGTGGGTCATGTTTTCTTATCCACTCAGTTACCCTATGTCTTTTGATTGGAGCATTTAAGCCATTTACATTTAAAGTTATTATTGATAAATACTTGTTTGTCACCATTTTTATTCTTTGCCCCTATGTTCCTTCTTTGCTTCTTATTTTTACTTTTTACAGTAGGCCTTTAACATTTCTTGAATTGCTGGTTTGGTAGTAACAAACTCCCTTAGTCCTTTCTTGTCCGTGAAGCTCCTAATTTCACCCTCAATTTTGATTGATAGCCTTGCTGGGTACAGTGTTCTTGGATTCAGACCCTTCCTTTGCATGACTTTGTATATTTCATTCCATTCCCTTCTTGCCTGATGTGTTTCTGTGGAGAAATCAGTCACTAGTCTGATTGGGGAGCCTTTGTAGGTAACTTTCTGTCTCTCTCTGGCCACTTTTAAGATTCTTTCTTTGTCATTGGTGCTTGCTATTTTAATTATAATGTGCCTTGGCATTGGTCTTTTGGGGTTCCTTTTGTTTGGAACTCTGTAAGCTTCTTGTATTTGTGTGGGCTTACCCTCACTTATACCCAGAAAGTTCTCTGTCGTTATTTCTTCCAATAAGCTTTCTATTCCTTGCTCATTTTCCACTCCTTCTGGCACTCCTATTACATGGATATTGTTTCTTTTTGTGTTGTCCCAAAGTTCTCTTAGGCTCTCCTGCTGATTTTTAATTTTTTTTTCTAGAAGCTGCTCTGTTTGGGTATTTTTTTCTATCTTGCTCACTGATGCGATCCTCTGCTTCCTCTAGTCTACTGTTGATGCTTTCTATTGAGTTCTTCATGGCAGTGATGTCACTTTTCATTTCTTCTTGGTTCTTCAACATTTCCTCTTGGTTCTTGCACATATTGTTGAATTTGTCTTCCATTCTTCTCAACCACTTTATGACCATTTCTCTGAATTCCTTCTCTGAGAAGTTGGTTGCCTCCATTTCGTTTACTTCCTTTTCTGGCGATGCCTGTTTCTCTTTCATATGTGGACTGTTTCTTTGTCTCCCTATGGTCTCTCTTCTGTGGGTGTCTGTTTATGTGGTTCTCTCTCTCCTGCGTTGATTTAAATGCATAAAATACCACACAACAAGGCACACTGCATGAAATACTGAACACAGATGTATTCACGATACTAATAACACCAAATAAAGGTGGCCACCAGAGAAAAGAGAATTAGGGGAGAGAGGAGGAGAAAAAGAAAAAGGGGAGAAGGATAAAAAAAGAGAGTTCAAGAATGAAATTGGGAGAGGGACAAAGAAAAAAGGGTGAGAGAGATAGGAAAGAGAGAGAAATAAAAGATGGGAAGAAACTATATAGGGAATTCTAATAGAGTAGCCACCAATTTCAATGAATGTCAGCAACAGATACCTAGAGATGAATGCTAACCATAAACAACCACTAATTTCAAGCGAGGTGAGGGAAACCAGCGGCAACAAAATAATACAAGGATAAAAAAAAATTAAAAAAATTAAAATAAAACAGTATAATCAACAATCAAGCTAACAACAGCTTGAGAGAGAGAGAGAGAGAGAGAGAGAGAGAGAGAGAGAAATGAGACATAAGAGAAAAAAATATGAATAGTGTAGAAGGAGAAGAGTTAGATGAGTATGGACTTAGAGCAGGGGATTGGAAATTATATATAAGTAGGGTGAAATTTTCAGAGGGAGGTAAAAAGAGGGAGTAGGGATAGTTTAAAGCAGGACTGGGGTAAGAGAAACTGGACAGGAAAAGGAGAAAGGTGATTAAGAGAGTGTTGGTATAAAGGTAAGATTGAGATTGAGTAAAGTGATGCTCAAAGGAGAAATGAAAATAGAACGTGGAACGCTAATCACAAAATAAATTAAGGAGAAAATAAAATTAAACTGAAAAAGGTAAAATAGTAGTAGTAATAATATTGATTAAAAATAAAATCATAATAATTAAAAAAGCAAACTCAACTGAGGAAAAAAGAAGAGAAAGAAAAAAATTAGTTTCTTTGGTAAAAGGTGAAAAAATAAAAATAAAAGTGTACAGTAGTGAGGGTCATTCACTTTCTCTTCTTTTCGGTTTGACTCTCCTTTGTTCTGTCAGGTATTTAGGGGAGAATTAAAGTTACCTGTGATACACTGCTCTTCCATGTTGTGGATTACAGTCCTAATTTTAAAGCGGGCAGTATTTCTTTGTTTCCAGACTGCCTGTTTGCATAAGGGTTAGTTTGTTGTTCAGCCTCTGGGTGGCAGTATTCCTGGGATGCCCTTCAGGGCTCGCTGTCCTCTCTAGCCAATATGTAGGCCTCGTTTTCCTTACAGCACTCAATACTGGCTTGGGGGAATGGTCTGCCCCAAAGCTGGTTTTTTGGTGCTCTCTCCCCACTCTGATCCCCAAGCTCCACAAAAAAAGAATGTTCCCCTGCAGTCTCTGTCAGTGACCCCAACTGGCTGCTCCTGTGTGATGAGCTCAACAATCAAAAGTGAGGATTTAACGAGAGAAGAGAAGAAATAAAATAAAATAAAACAAAATCCCAGTCCCTTCTGCGAGTCCTTTCTGCCCTGGCGCTAGCAGTCAGGACACTGGCAGGGTCCAAGGCTGCTGTCTGGCACCCAATCGAGCTATGGGCCAATTTTTTCAGAATTCCTTTCTGCCAGCAGCTCCACGGGTTCCCCTCCCCCTCCTGGATTTTACTGGCTCCGGGGGGCGGAGGGTTTTGAGGGGTGCAGATTTCTCCTGCGCACCCGCGCGCCTTGTGCACGTGCACACACACTGGGTCGTCTCCCACCTGGAACAAATCACAACTTTATCTCAGCGAATTCTAACCTTCTCGTGGGAGGGCCGGCTCCTCTGAGTCTGCGTCTCCGTGGGCTCTGGTGCTCCTGGAGTCCTGGCTGGTCCCGGGGCACCCCTGCAGGGCTCCTGGATGTGTCAGTTTGTGATGCCAGGCACTCTCCCCCTTGGGATGGTGCGGACTCCCCCACAGAGCCACCGCTCTGGGAGAAATCCCAGCGCCAAGCCATTGCCCCGTGCTCTCCGGCAGACCCCGGGCCAAAACTTACTCCCAGCTGAATCTCCCGAGGCAATTCGGGCTGGGTGTTACTGGCTTCAGCTGCTCACTGGGTCAGCTCCCGAAGAAAATGCAGGACCCATCCCTCTATTCGGCCGCCATTTTTCTGATTTCTCAGGATTATTTTTTTTAAATAAATATCTGCATAATAAGAACTAAAAAAAAACTGGTTTTGTTCTATAATTCAGGCACTTTACATGTATTATACTAATCTCACAATGGTCCACATGTGCCTCCCATTTTAAAAAGCAGAGAACTGAAATCAGAGAACTGAAGACAGGAGGCCAGAATTGGTGGGGCTCCAAATCAAGATTCTGTTTTTAAAAAGCACATCAAGTATAGTTACTGTATCTTCCGCAGTCCCAGCATGAAGCAGATGGGGTGCTTAAAGGGTTAACTGAAAGAAGCTTAAGGAAGAAACAAGTTAAAGAGCTTAAGACAGAGGTAAGGAAACTGACATGTGATGGAGATACACCCAGAATCAACAAGAGTAAAAAATTCCTGGAATTTAATTTAGAAGCTGACCTGAATAACTGAAACCTTTCTGTGTACAAGACCAGTATTTACCATCTCTATACAATATTTTTAGATGTGAAGTCACCATTTCGATTTCTTTGAAATCTCTTATTATTATCATATGCATACAATCATGTTTTCGTAATTCTAAATTAGTGTCACCTGTTAAATAAAGCTTTTAAAACTTGCAAAATAGCAGATTAAAATGTGATCACCATAATCTGTATTCCAATCAAATGTCTGTAAAGAAAATTCAATACTTTATATTAAAACTATCTTCTGAATGTGAAAATCAAAGTTACACTTATTATTGCTAATTAGATTAAGACTTTAATTAAACTTCAGTTATTCATAGTAGAAATTTTAACTAGCATTAAAATGATATGCCAGAAGTAATTAGTGGGGGGAAATCTAGTTTTGACGATCTTGCAAAAACATAATTTTTGTTTTAGACTCCATAGTTTTTACTTCACATAGTGGTTTTAACATGAATAAGTTTAGAAATTACTTACTATCTTACAAGGTAAATTCCCTTCTCTCTCAACAGAAAAATAAAAGTTAAATACCCTTTATTCAATTTATTGACAAGGTAGGTTGAACACAAAGCCTTAAATAAAGGAAACATGTGGTAAGGCATTTGTAATGTTGTCCCCACACCTACGTTTCAAAGGTTACCTAGAAACAAGAAGGGAGACACAAAGTCTCTTCAGTAAAGATGAGGGTCATAAAATACAGAGAGAGAAGCTATGCAGACACACATCCAATCACCTCTACAAACCACAGGGCAGTTCTTAACATGGTGATTTGGAACAAATCCAAGAATCTAAAATCATAAAAAGGTTTTGTATTAGGTGCAAGCTGTTCTGTTGAGAAGCATGTATTTTTCAGCAACACATCCTGTACATTAACATAAGAAGAACAATCATTTGCTTTTAAAAGTTTACCATTTCCCTCAGAAGGATACATGTGCAGCCCCGTTCCTGATGTAACTTATTATCTCACAGTGTAGTGATAAAGAACCAGCCTCACATACAGACAGTGGCACCACTATAGTGTAAACGGCCACGGCTGCTGAGCTAGCACAGAGAATCCCATTACCGAATCAGGCTCACACAAACCAGAACCCTCATCCAGTGTCAAGCTGTATGAGTGATTTCAAACACACAAGCAAGGCAAAGGCAGACAAAACCCAGAGAAAACGGGGCATCTCCTGGTTCCTGGTCCTTCCTTCCCACAAGGAGGTTGTGCTCTCTAATCCAGATCAATCACAAGGCTGAGGTCAACTTGTGTGGCAGGCAACTTTAATGGTGACTTCCAGGAAAAGGGAGAAGGCCACCTGCCTCCTTTATGTGTGATGACCACCCAAATGATGCACTGAGAAAAAGATGACAGACCATTAGTCTGTCTGGTCAGATTTTCCACAATCACCTTCTCCACCCCCCCCCTTGCTCTTGTGCTTTTTTATTTTAATGTTTATTGTTGAAAGTATGACTCCCTTTTTCTTCAAAAGTTTATTTTTTATCTCTACAATCTTCTGTTTTACTCTGGTGTAACACATACACATATACATATACATATGTGCAGCCCAGTGCACGAAATTCATGCACATTAAAAAGGGATTAGAGGAAATATTGCTATTTGCCCTTTCTCTATAATAGAAGTGTCAGAGATTAAAGAAAATTAGTAAAACATATATGAAAATCTTCCTCCTGTCAGAGTCTGGGGTGCACCATGGAACCTAGAGTCAAGTCTTCAACCACCCACGTGCACCTCAAAATCACTCAAGACCCAAACTTGGATGGCCCTCCTTCATTGGGCTATATCCAGACCCAGCCAGTCCCACCCTGTCAAGCCCTGCCAAGTGGAGGGGTGCAGCCTCAGGACCCCTGGGTGCCAGGCAGGGCAGGGGGGCACAGCCTGAGGTCCCCCATCAAGCCCTGCTGGGCGGAGGGAGTGGCCTGTGATCCCCCAGCCTGGCGCCAGCACAGGGGGCACAGTCTGAGGTCCCCTGGCCTGGTGCTGTGGTGGGGATATGGCCTGAGTTCCCCTGGCCCAGCACCAGGGCAGAGGGCACACCTTGAGGGCCCCCGTCAAGTCCCGCTGGGTGAGGGGCACAGCCTCAGGTCCTCTGGCCTGGTGCTAGGGCGGGGGGAGCAGCCTGAGATCTCCTGTCAAGCCCTGTGGGTGGAAGGCACAACCTAAGGTCCCCTGTCAAGCCCCAGGCAGGAAGTGGGTGGGAGCAAAGCCTCAGCTCCCTGCTGATTGCTCCTTAAGGCTCGTTATGGGAACTTAGCCTCAGCTGTGGGTGCAAAATGAACGGCGTCATGGTCAATTTGCATATTCCCTCTTTATTATATAGGGTGTGTGTGTGTGTGTGTGTATATAATATATATATATATTTTCCAGTGAGGAAAGGAGAGGGAGAGAGATAGATACACCAATGATGAAAGTGAATCATTGGTCGGCTGCCTCCTACATGAGCTGAGCATGTATCCTGACCAGGAATTGAACCATGACCTCCTGGTTCATAGGTTGATGCTCAATCACTGAGCCACGCTGGCTAGGCTGTCCCCTTTCTCTTGAAAGCCTTCATCATGGTGTCCCCACCTCCCATCTTCATTTTAGTCTCTCAGAGCCCCACCCCCGCCCCCACTGGATAACTAAATGCTCTAAGGCTTCCAGCCTCAGCACTTTAGTGTCTGGAGCTAGACAGTCTTTGCTGTGGGGCTGCCCTGTGCATGTCAGATGGTGAGCCTCACCCCTCGCCTCTACCCACTGGTTGTCAGTGCAGCCACTCTGCTGTGACAGCCAAGCATGTCTCTAGCCTGATGAATGGTTCTGAACTGCCAAATACTCCTTGGAGAGCCACTCCTGAATATTGAGTACCCTTAGCCGGCCATCCCAAGACAGTGTATGTGCCAGACCTGGGCCACTGCACCCAAACCCGGCAGAAGTCCAAGGCTGCTCACTGTGGGTTGTACATGCCAACCTGAGCCTCAGAGTCTATGGATTAATCAGAGTGAAAATGAAGCCTCTTACCCCAAGTGCTTTTTGTCCTAAATTTGCAATTTTCATAATTGGACTATAATTCTCTAGGGTAAGCCAGAGTAGATAGGGTGGCAAGAAAGAAAAATACTTGGTGCTGGATTTGAAATGGGAGTGAAGGAACAGACAGAACCTAAAGATGACTCCACAACCCAACTCAAGCAAGGTGGTTGACTGTTTCTAAAAATCATTGACAAGGGAAAGAAAAGGCAACGAGGTTAGAGAAAAGGACAATAAGAATTTAATCTGAGAATTTAAAACGTATCTAAGGCAATAAAGTCACTAAGATATTACAGAGTTTGTTATTTTCTTTTAAGTACATGGCATAATTATGGGTTGACTAGTGGTGTAGAATTAAATAATAAAATACATACCTTTTTTTTTTTTAAATTCCAGAGTCACCCACATACACAAATACTGCGGATCAAGCAAAAGGCAGACAATGGCACCCAATAGGCACCTACTGGCCACCTTTCCTGATAGGACTTCTAGATAGAGCAAATCATCAAGAGAAAGACCTCCTATCACAGCCATCTATTCATTATTATTTTGTAGCAATGATCTTCTGAACATGTGTGTATCTTCCAAAAACGCAATACCAATGTCACTTGTGAGACTGAAGAAAATCCCATTAGAGGAATCAAGTACAGGGTCACCTTGTTTCACTGAGCTTCACCTTATTGCAGTCCCCATGTGTTTGTTTCGCGCGCGCGCGTGTGTGTGTGTGTGTGTGTGTGTGTGTGTGTGTTTTAATTATTGATTTCCAAGAGGGAGATAGAAATGTCTATGAGAGAGAACCATTGATCATCTGCTTCCTGCACACCCACTACTGGAGATTGAGCCCGCAACCCAAGCATATACCTTGACCAGGAATCAAATTGTGACCTTCTGGGTCATAGATTGATGCTCAACCACTGAGTTACACCAGACGGGCAGGTATTTTGTTTTGTTTTGTTTTGTTTTAAAATGAAAAGCAAAACTCCCCACCAGCAAAAAGAAATCACAACTTGCTTTTTTATTGTGGTGGACTGAAACCTAACTTGCAATATCTCCTAGGCATGTTTGCCCTAAGAAATAAAACTTTGTAGGGTAAGGTTGAACTTTGGAGGGCCGCAGATTGTTGTAATAAAAATATTTTTTCTACCCCTCTCCCTACCAAGAGCAAACTGTTATTCCTTTGGGAATGACACTGTTCTCATTGAGGATCAGCCCAGGTCCAAGAGATGCTAACATTGCCCGTTACCAGGTGACATCCTCTAGGCTGAAGCCCTCATAATTTCCAGGAGATGACATCCCATACATCTGGCTTCTAAAGACTTAATCATCCCTTTACTATTAGGTAGCATACATACTAAATAAATATAAAAATAAATTATAAACTTAAGTCTTACTCAAATTAACTCCAGAAACTCTAGTATATAATTCAAACAATAATATACTAATAAACCACTGAAACACTTTGCTTAATTCTACATAGAATTTCACATAAATACAGGTGTCCATGGAAGATAGTCCAAAAATATAAATGGATGTTTGGAAGGAATATTTAATAACTGGTGAAGCTTTAAAATGCGTGCTTGTATTCATTTCTATTCCAGGACACCTTGACCTCATTCTGAACACGTCAGAATGCTCTTCGCAGCAAGTGCTGATCCCTGACTAACCTGGCCCAGAGCTGTCTGGAAGCCTGTGAATCATTTCACAAAATGAGGCTAAATTCAAGAAAATCCTAAAATCTTGCTGAGGAATCAAAAACTAAATAAAATGATTGTTTAGGGAAAAGTCTTCCATGAACAATGTTATAAAACCAAAACAACAACAAAAAAGATAAATGGTTACTAAACATGACCCCTGCCTTTTTTGCTCAACCTTGAGAATTCAATTGCCTAAAATACATTTTTAAATGAAGCAAAAACACAGGAGCACTGTCGGAACAATTTTTTCTTAATTATACAAGTATGAAATGTTGAGTAGTTAAAAATAGCAAGATTTTTCAGGAAATATTTTTTTTAAATGATGGGGAGAAAATCCCAGCTGGAAGTGGAATAGTCTTATTATCGAATTTAGTCAAGTGCAGAGCGAGGCACAGGTGGCAATTAGCTGCTCACATGGAGAGAGAGGGGGGACCTGGCAGGGCTGACAGAAGTGAACACAGCCCTGAGCAGGGGAGCTCCCCGGGTACACCCACACTTTGGGCGGCAGTAGCTGGCATCTTCTACCTGCTAATCATATCTCTAGAAAGCCCTCTCCTCTCTGAACAGCTATTGAATGGCTGTCTTCATCTGCCACTGGTTGAAATCGCTGAGGACACAGTGACATGAAGAAAACAACATCTCATGAAGTTGAGTTTGGCTGACATTCAGGAACACAAGCTTTCAGAATAACTTTCCCCTACTTTGAACTGTAGCCTAATGTTCTAAAAACCTATATTTTGTTAAAAGCGGGGTTTTGTGTGGGTTTTTGTATTTGAGCAGTTGGTCACCCTCTTAAATGTCTAATTCTTAGTTTCTGTCTAGGTTATTGCTCCACCTTCTGTTTTAAACTCCTCAAATGCAAGGTCTATTAAGTTTTAACTTACTAAGAATAGCACCAAGTATCAGACCATATGCAAATCTGTGCTTCCCCGGTTCTGATGATGATGTTGATATATGGTCCCAGCAAAGAACTGAAATTGTCAAAAAGAGGCAGAGAGTATGAGCTTGGCATAAAGAAGATTTTTATCTCTAGATGGTGATTGATTTGCCTCAAACACATAGACTTAGTAGAGTTGAAAATACATAAAAATAACCAGCATGAGACCTCCTCATCATAACATCAAAGCCCACAGGACTCAGTCCCTAGAAAGACTTAATGGTTCTGCGTCCATTCCTCAGAGCCCTACTGGGTAGAGGATACAATTCATTAACCTATGAGAACACAATATTGACATTCATGTTTCGTGCTGTTTTAATGTTGTTTTCAGTACACTTTCTGATTATAACGTCTTAAACACTTGAATATTTTAATCAATTGATATTTGTAGCTGCATCTGAGTTAACTGACAATTATCCTTTGTTCAAAAGTTTCCTAAATTAGAAACTCGGAAAGCTCGGTAATTGTAACCACTTGAAAACCACCAACTTTGGGAAAGTCAGTTTTTTCTCTCACATTTAAAGGTATGTCCTTTGTGTATTATAAAAATATTTTCTCTTGTTTCCTCCCAATAAATTTCAAGTGAATTGGGAATAAAAGTAATCACTAGGGCTTTCATCGAAGAGATGCTAGCAAAGAGACAGAAGAAGACAAAGTCCAAAATTTGCAAAAGTATTTCTCTTGCCACTATAATCCTAGTTTAATGGAATCATGTAATATACACTCTTTTGAAAGTATTTCTTCTTAATATTATCTTGGCTACATTCCATGTCAGAGCCTATAAATCTATTGCTTTCTTTTAAATTTCTGTATTGCATACCAGGTTATGGAAATATTCAGGTTTATTACTTAATCATTGATAAAACTACATAAACTTTGCAGCTCCATTGCATCTTGGTGAGTCATGTGACCAATTCTGGAAAAGGGAATACTGGCAGATGTAGTACATGTCCCGTCCATGTCTGACCCTAAATCTCCTATGAGTCCTTTCCTTGCTTTCTCTTCTTTAGTTTCTGGCCAAGTGAAGGGTGTCACATGGTTTTATGCTGAATATTTGTATTTCTTTTTCCATACTTTCACATGTTGCTCTCTGTTGTTTGCTCACCTCTCTCACTTTCCTTTGTAGGATTTCTACATCTACTAGTGAAAATATCCATGTGTCATACGTGAGGCAATTTCTTTGTGCCTACTGATTATTTTTTAAAGAATTATTGATCATTTGGAACATTTTTGAAGATTCTGTTATCAAATTAATGTTTCTCCACTTTTACCTTCTATTGATCAGACCTTGTTTTAAAGAGCCCCACACCTCAACCCCCTACAAAACATTCATGCAAAATTGTTCAACTTTTTTTTCCCTAGGTCTTTTACTTTATCTTTAATTGTAATTTTAATTCATTTGCAATGCATTTTTGATAACAGAAGTGAACTAGGAGTTTAACATGTTTCTTGAAATACTTAACATTTAGCAAAAACAGTTTCATAGTTCATGTTTTACATAACAATTCGAAGTATAATTTCTTATCTATTCAATCCTTCCATATATTTTAATCTACCAACACGATGTTTTTTGTCCAATGTAGATGGTGTGATAATTCTGCCTGGGTGATTTTAGGATTATTTGCCCTTAAGGGTTAGTCCATTTTCTAGGATGTCATAATCTCAGTATTTAACTAATTGTTTTATTGGTATATAAAGCCTCTCCATGTGCTAATTTAGTGCTTTTGCGCAGCTTCCCTCTGAATTGGTTTTGTTTTGTTTTTCCATTTGGTCTGTGCGCTCCACAAACACCAGCTCTGCTGGTGCTGTTAGCCTCTACCCAGCTCTTCCATCAACTTCTCCAGGAGGAACTTTTATTTTTGTTCTTTTCCAGCAAATTCTTTTTTTAATTTTCAAATATTGGCCGTGATAATAATCCTGCTTTTTATAGATACTAATAAAGATTTTATTCCTGTAATTGTATACATTTTTTTAGTTCTTTCATATTATTTTTACCAATTTTTCTTATCTCCTCTGTGTCTTAATCTCTTCTTTGATTATGTTTATCGTTTGATTGATCTCCTACTTTTGAAAGTTCACATTTCATTTAATTTGCTATATTGACTACTGAAAAAGTTATCACTCTAACTTTTAAAGACCATAATTCATGAATGCAAATAACTTTCTAATGACTAAAACTCAAGTAGAATAGACCAGAGAACAGATTAAAGGAGCAATGCGAATGGGGGAGCCACTGGAGAGAATGGAAAGAACAGAGCTGTGATATTAGGGATGAACTTCGTGGGTATTGACCTGCTTGGGACAATTCTTGTTAATAAAGGTAAACAGAGGAAAAGACCACACAGCAGTGGCTGTGCAGAGGGAGGGCGGCTGTGGGCGGCACTGAGAGAACTTGGCAGAGTCTGACTCCAAGGGCAGACTGGGGCTGGAGGGGGATGGCAGAGGAAGGGCTCTGCCTTCGCAGGTGAAGAACACATTCCCCACCAGCACTGGGCTTCATCAGACCATCCCACGTCATTAATCAGCAGGTCTGTAGGCTTACAAAGTCCAAAGACAAGCTCCACTGGAAACACAGGCACGGCTCCACCTAAGCAGGTATTTCACTGTTAAGCACAAATGCAGAAACCCCAACATTCCCCATCGCAAACAGAGACGAGTCAGAGCAATAATTAAAATAAAAAACAGTTATAAAAACTGCTTGCTTTATCCATATATGTTGCAGCCAAAAAAAAAAAGGTTGGGGAGTGCTCACTGCTGAAGGAACAGTAAGTCCTCCGGATGCAGATATAGATGTGAGCAACAAGCCTGGGAGCTGCCATTTCTATGTGTTTACACAACACCCAGCACTCAGAGGGTGTCCCAGGAAAGTGTCAGCTTGACCACATGGCTATGTATCCACGGCCTTTTGTCTCAGCGCTGCCAATCAGCTGCCAATCATCACATCCCAAATGCAGGCCAGCGTTTCTGATAAACCAGAGGTAAATGATAGCCTCATGTTAGCTATCCCCAACGGGGGTGGGGGTGGGGTGGGGTGGTGTCTAATCTGAAATCAGACCCATGTGTTGCACCAGAAGACAGCCTATCCCAGGCTGCTTTTTCTAGTTTGCAGTTTATTTAACTTCTGGGCACAATGGTGCAGGGCAAGTGCATATGCACTTACGCTACCTCCTCCCATCCATTCTTGGGGTCCACTGTGCTCCAGCTCCAGTTCTTCCCAAAGCTGCAGTGTCCCCAGATCTGACCTCTGATGGAAGAGCCAGACTTGATTCTTCCAGTTTGTTTTTGTTTTGTTATTTTGGGGGCTTAATCCAAGTCTAAAAGTGAATTCCTCATGTCCTCCCGAATGTGCTCATCTCCTCCATCTCCGTGAACAGCCACTTCTTCCTCTAGTTGCTCAGGCCAAAAACTCGCAAGTAACCTCAACTCCTTTCTTTTTCTCTTCTACAATCACTTATGAACAAGCACCCTGCTGGCTCTAGAATTTCCTCCGTACTCAACACCTACACACTACTGCCCAGGCTGCAGGTCTGTCTGGGGTTAGCTCTTGCAATAGCCTCCTCAGCAGCGCCTGCACCCCCTGAAAATGCTCCTGTGCACTCATCCAGCAAGTCAACCCCCCAACAATGGCTCATGAATCTCCACTTTCACAGGGATTCCATCTCCCGCCATCCTCCCTCCTTTATCCAGCCCCACTGGCCTCACTGTGTCCTCACCCACACTCAAGCATATGCCACTTCTGGGTCTTTTACCTTATAGTCCCTCAACCATGGAGTATTTCTTTACTTCCTTCCTATTTTCTCTTCCAACTGTAGCTTTATCATTGGATCTTCTCTTGCCAGACTAAGTGATAAAGCCAGCAAAGATCCCACCTACCCCCTCGGGCTCCATACGATGATCACCAGCTGACTCGCCACATGGTACACTTGCCTAAATATGCCTCATGCCCTTCATCCCATCCGAATGGCAGCTCAGAAAGGGGCCTTCCAACAAACAAAATAAACTGACCAACAAAGTAGATCAGAGAGGTGCCAATGGCCTGAGGTTCCCTGAACTCAGGGAAACATGTTACCAGACTGACCACTTACGATAAAAGGACAGAATTCAGGAACAGCCAATGGAAAAGATGCGAAGAACAGGTACCTGGGAGGAGCATGCCTCTCCTGGGGTCTCCACAGTGCAGGACCCAAAGCTCTCTGAACCAGGTCCTCCTGGGTTTTATGGAGGCTCCATTGCAGGCACCACTGATTGAAGCATCGGCCCAGGGCAACTGAACCCCAGCAGCAGCCCCTCTCCACCCACAAGAGGCTCAGGTATGAAATCCCCACCATCTAATCCCACGTGTTCCTCCTGAGGACCAGCCCTATCCTTCCTCCCCAGAAGTCCCCTTGCTAACATACATGCAGGCATGTTAAGCAGGTTTGTGAAGCATATCAACACATTTTTGTCACTCTTATCACTTAAGGAATTACCGTGATGTTAGGAGCTTTGTGCCAGGAGTGGGAGGAAAACCAAATGCTCACATTGTATTATAAACCACAGCTTCATGACTCATTGGATGGTTCCCCTTATGTGTGAGAGCCAGGTGCTTAGGAGATTCAGTTCAAACATTTTCCTCCCTCAGGGACTGAATGGTGTGAGGGTACAAGGCCCGTTCCTCTGCTCAGACTTCCTGTGCCAGTGAGAGGAGCCTGCCCCGGTCCCCGGTCCCTCACTACTTGCATGTTCTGTGAGGTGGCCCTGGGTTTACTTCCTGAACAACCTGAGCTAAGATGTTGGGGGAAACAACATTGTAGGCAAAGGAAATGACAAATGGAAAGCAATAAGGAGGGAATACAGTTGAGCTGCTGGAGGAAAAGCGAGGCAGCCAGGGTGGCTGGAGTTGAGAGCAGTGAGATGAGAGCAACCTCCCCACACGCCCTAGGCTCTGTGATCAGAGCAACAATGGCTGCATCTCATTCACTCCTCCATCTCTGGTGTCCATTTTCAATCATATTTACCAGTGGTTTTTTTTTTTTTTGCTTTTAGGAGACAACTAAGTGGATATTCATTTGAACATATTGTCTTATTTCCCATTCAGCTACCTGAATATCATTTCCCCTGATATTTTAGAAATGTCCTCATTTCTAATTTTTATTATTTAAAAAAATGAAAGACTGATAGGACTACAGCAATAAGCATAGAAACAAGTTTGGGTTCATGACTAGAGTAACTAATTGAGTGAGTTGACAAGGTGTTAAAAGAAGTGTGAAAAATCACCTAGATGGCTAAAGCTTTGGTGTGATAGACTGTCATAGTGTTGAAAAAATAATCCCGCATTTGCAATTATGTTACTTCTTTTTATACTCAGTTTAAATGAAAAAAAAAACACTATTGGATTTTATTATATCTCTTATTTTACAATACAATAAAGTGAAATATAAATGTTTAATTATGTTTGTCTATTTTGAGGTTATAAGAATGGATACTGACATAAATATTTCAGAAGAGCTGTGTCTATCCAAAGTCACAGTTTCAAATGTGCAGTTAAAAATAATTTTATCACCCGAATACACAACAATCAGAATATTTCCAAGAGCACAAACCACCCTCCCTATTCTGCGGGTGAAGTGGGCTGCGCTGGTCAGGCCCCTGCTGGCAGAAATGAGTCATTACATAGTAATAACTACCCGTCTCCTTAGCGCTGTCCTGGGAACACTCTCCACTCCTCAGACATGCATTGTCATCGCCAGGGACTCATCCTCAGCCTCTGGGTTGGGACTGATCCCCCAGCTGAGCACTTGAAACTTTAAACTTCAGCAGAACCTTCTCCCAGAATTTAACTGGGAAGATTTTCATAGAGTCCAGGCTTCCCCCAAGGTACTGACCTTTTAATGATAAGGTTCATTCGTTTGCTACGCCCTGTCTATACCTACACAGCAAACATTATCATTTTCTTAATAAAATATTAAATTCATCATTATGCATCATTAGCAACAGCATGTTGTACTAGTCCCCCCAGCTGCTGTGAACATACCACAATCTTTGGTGGCTTAAGATAATGGGAATTTCCCCTCAAATTCTGAAGGCCAGGCTTCCACAGCCCATGCATCAGCCACACTGTGTCCTGGAGGACCGAGGAGAGAACCTGCTCCTGCCCTTCTACTTCCAAGGCTGCTGTCATTCCTTTTCCTGTCTGCGCTATTTTGTTAAAAACATTTCTGATTCTTCTAAGGATGCATGTGACTTCCTTCAGGGTCATCTGGATAATCCAGAATAAGCTCCTCCTCTTACAATCCTTACTCACACCTTTTGCCTGGGAAGATAATACCCATGACCGGGTGTTATGATTTGAAACTGTGACTGGGCCCACTACATGTGCCCATCAAAAATGCTTTTTTTAGGTTTTTGAAGAAACCAAGATGGCGGCATAGGTGAACACTAGAATTGCTGCTGGGCACAACTATTACAAAACCACAATGAAAAGAAAAAAATGGACACCACCGAGATCCACAGGAAGGCTGGCTGAGTGGAAATTCTACAACTAGAAAGAGACTGAGATGCAGAGGAGGTGCGGAAATAAAGTGTAGAGGTACAGAGATGCATGAGAAGGAGCTCACAGAAAGGGCTAGAAGCATTTCGTACCAGAGGGAAGCACAAGCTCCCAATGGCTCTGAACTCCAGTTCCAGGCAAGTTTCTGGGAACTCAGAATCATACGGGAGGAGCTGGACTGTCTGGCACCGTTGGCACCGGGAGGAACTACAGAGCGGCTTGAGACCCAGTGCCTCTTGGGGCAGGGTGGAGAATTGGCCATAGCTGGTTGCTTCACCCTGTAGACTCCCCGAGACCCCACCCCACCCAAGCTTCTCACAGCGGCTTTTGCATATAAAAGGCTGGGAAGCCCCAGGCAGAAGCTAAAACAGCACCTCCTTGGAGATACAAGAGCCAGAAAACACAGTGGTCAGAGGGGGACCACCCAGTCTACAACTCCTCAGACTCATAAGGAATGCACTCAGGGGGCAGACTTAGTGGACACCAAAGCCCCACTGAAGTAAGTCTTGCCCCATAAGGGTATCTCCAGCATAGAAGTTCTCCCACCATAGACACAGCTGATTAAAGCCACTCTGTCAATGCAGGGAAGCAGCCAAAATGTGGAGACAAAGAAACAGATCACAAATGACAGAAATGGAGGAAAGCAAATGACTGGATATAGAGTTCAAAACCACGGTTATAAGGCTTTTCAAGAATATTCTAGAGACTGCTGATAAATTTAGTGAGACCCTCGAGCGTATGAAAAAGGACCAGCTAGAAATTAAGCATACACTGACTGAAATAAAGAATAATATACAGAGATCCAACAGCAGATGAGAGGATCACAAGAATCAAGTCAAAGATATGAAATATGAAGAAGCAAAACCCACCCAGCTGGAAAAGCCAAAAGAAAAAAAGAATCCAAAAACATGAAGATAGTGTAAGGAGTCTCTGGGACAACTTCAAGCGTACCAACATCAGAATTATAGGGGTGCCAGAAGAAGAGAGAGAGCAAGATATAGAAAATCTATTTGAAGAAATAATGACAGAAAACTTCCCCTACCTGGTGAAAGAAATGGACTTGCAAGTCCAGGAAGCACAGAGAACCCTAAACAAAAGGAATCCAAAGAGGACCACACCAAGACACGTCATAATTAAAATGACAAGGAGAAAATCTTAAAAGCAGCAAGAGAAAAGCAGTCAGTTACCTACAAGGGGGCACCCATACGACTGTCAGCTGATTTCTCAACAGAAACTTTGCAGGCCAGAAGGAATGGCAAGAAATATTCAAAAGGATGAATAGCAAGAACCTACAACCAAGGTTACTTTACCCAGGAAAGCTATCATTCAGAATTGAAGGTCAGACAAAGAGCTTCACAGACAAGAGAAAGCTAAAAGAGTTCACCACCACCCAACCAGTATTATATGAAATGCTGAAAGGTATCCTTTGAGAAGAGGAAGAAGAAGAAAAAGTAAAGATAAAAATTATGAACAACAAATACATACTATCAACAAGTGAACCTAAAAATCAAGTGAATAAAAAAATAAACTGGTGAATAGAATAGAGTCAGGGGCATAGAAAGGGAGTGGAATGACAATTCACAGGGGGAAAGGGGCTTGGGGGCGTGGGAAGAGACTGGACAAAAATCATATACCTATGGATGAGGACAGTGTGGGGGGTGGGATAAGGGCAGTGGTTGAGGTGGGAACTGGGAGGAGGGGAGTGATTAGGGAGGGGAGAGAAACAACTGTAATAATATGAACAATAAAGATTAAAAAAATTAAAAAAAAACAACCAACAATCCTACCCCCCCCCAAAAAAGGCAAAGAAATAGAAAGAGGTATTCACAGAAAAAGAATGCCCAATTTTAAAAAAAATGCTTTTTTAATGGAGAAAGGCTTCATAGTATGCTGTTGTAGGATCTTGCTGCTAAAGGCTTTTGAAATAATATTATCTAATACTGTAAGTATGCTATTTTTTTAAAGAAAAAAAGATATATAGGAATTTCATTTTAAAAACAAAATATTTGGCAAGGCATTAGTTAAGGAAAAGCCTCAATTTTCAGTTTCTTCTCCCAGGCTGCAGATTGTCCTGAATTGCAAAATCCCACATTCTAAATGATCCTTTAGCCCTGGCTGGTGTGGCTCAGTTGGTTGAGCATTGTCCCATGCACCAAAAAGTTGCAGGCTCAATTCTCAGTCAGGGCACATGCCTTGGTTGCAGGCTTAATCCCCAGGAGAGGCATGTAGGAGGCAGTCAGTAGATTGTCTATTTCCCTCTCCTTTCCTCTCTCCCTCTAAAAAACAAACTAAAAACCATACTGAATCACGTCTGCATGTCTGAGCTTTTGTTTAGCACTGATATTGAGAAAACTGCTAGTTAAAATTGGGATAGCTATCAGAGAAATCTTAATCTTATTATATTGTTTTGAAATGCAAATTTTAAGTGATTATGTAAGTTATGTGAAAAATGACGTGCTAAACGTTCATTACCAAAAAGATCTCACGCTGTGTAGGCCATCAGTAATTGCTGAAGGACCGCTATGGCTGTCAGCTGTGGAACCAGGCAAGACCCAATTACAGCTTTGCTGTCCTTGCTTTTCCAAAGGTCACGCAGGAAAATACAACTTCTAAGCAATTTCATTCTTATGTGAAAGACTGAATTTTTAAATAAAATGAGTATAAAGGGAAAGACTATTAAAACTAATATGAGCGATGTATAAGTTTTTTTACTGTCTGTGATAAGCAGTCTTTAACATGTTCCCTGAGAGATGATATGTCGGATACCTTGGTAAGAACTGAGCCACACTTGTGTGCTGTGCCCTGGGAGGAACAGAGAAGGAAAGCCCCACCCAACTGCCACTTATTCCATAGTTACTTGAAGCCCATCTTATACTTGATGCTAAGCATTTACCAATCAAACCACAGTGAAGAAGCTCGTAAAGTTCACAAATAAAATGCATTATTTATTGACTCTCCATCATGACATTTAAAGAGATAAATGTCAATGTGTCCCCAATAGCAATAATATATAATTATGTCTTCATTGAATACTTCAATTTTGCTCTACAAAAAAATTAGAAAAATCAAATTGTTGACAGAATGGAACATCATTTACTTCTAATGTGCTTTCTAAGCTTTTTGTATTTTTTCATTGCCCACTTTAAAAAGATTTTCTGTATAAAATTCCTGAAGAAAAAAAATAAGCACATGAGTTATAGGAAAAGACAGAAACAAGAGCATGGAGAAAATAGTTTCCTTAAAACAATTTATGAAGAAAGAGTATATTTTTGAAAATGGTATATTTATTATTTTAAAATGAATTTATGAGGAATAAATGAATAACAAACAATTTCTGGTTATAAAACTCATTAGTATAATCTAAAGTATTGGACTCTTAGCATAGTTCCTTGTATGAAAATTACATATTGAAAAAAATGGTATATTGAAACAAGCACCAAGAGAACATCTGAGTACGAGAACCATTTCTTAATATTTGAGGATATGTATGATGATCCACAAACAAATACAAATAATGTATTTGTTCCATGGGACCTATTATAGCTCAAGGAAATGCCATTAATATACTAGTATTTTCAAGAAGGCTACTTGCAGTGGTGTTTTTCCTAGATCTACTAAACATGAGTTTCTTCATAAATCAGTGTATAAAAAAGTATTTATTAAATATTCCTCTTTACTTCCTACTTCAAAAATGTCTAATTTTTGTATGTACTGTTTTCTTTCCTGTCATCACGGCAGTTTGAAAACCAGTATAACTTTCTCTTGTGGTCTGATAGTACCTACACCCATGTGGATAATATTTGTTTTTACTCTGATATAAGTATAATGTAGTCAGTTGGCTTATATTCACTTAGAAGTGTGCAACTTTAAGCTTGTTGACCATGCCAGTAATAGAACCCAAAAACTAACTGGAAAGATGTTTTCTTAAATTCATTTCTCCCATGATTTATTTAAAGATGAATTTGACAAATAACCTGGCAAAGATCTGGCCACATCTATTTGGGGGGTGGGCGGGCAGGGATGGGGTTTACTGCAAAGTGTGGGCATTTGCTACCTCTTGTATCTATCCCAAGAAGTAACCCAGAGCTGCGTCTTTGAGATCGGGGTTTCTCTTGTCCCAAAAGGAAGATACATCTTATGTTTTCGAAAGCATTTATTCAAGAGGGTTAAGGCAGGACTAGCTAAACTGAAGAGAACGAAACGTGTTCCTGAGGGGCGTGCCCCACACTAGATGCTTCCCCGAGGCTGGGAATGGAGACAGGGTCGTGGGTTCTGGCCCATGAGGGCCCTGCTAAGACACATTCTTGGGCAGGAGGCAAAACCTCTGATGGAAAAGCCGTAAGGGGAGACGAGAGAACCCGTCACTGACATGCCACGCACGAGCATTCAGGAAAGATTTATGTGACAGATGTTCTGCTTTCTTGGGCTTAAATGCTCTGGGAGGAAGCCACTCTGCAGTCTTCCCAGAGAGCCGGCGCCCCACAGGCAGGGAAACACTGTCACTGAGAAGCAGTCGGTAGCAACAGAGGACAATGGGAGTGACCATCGCTCACTGAATTATTTAATGGAGCCTTTCTACCTGCCAGGCACTCTGCTAAAAGCAAGTCTCTTACCCCGTTTCCCCAGGACTACATGATCCCCAAAGTTCTTCTATCATCGAGTGATTGCAAATCCCCAATAACGAGTAGTATAACTTGGTGAGTGATGACCAGGACGTGAAGGAAAAGTAAAACAATGTAAAATGTCTTCCCCTGCATGTTGTGAATCACTCTGGGCCACCACATTCTGGACACACAGCTGACATATAGTGGTCCCAAGTCTCAGTTCTGCGTTGTGTGACATGACCATCATTTTACCAAGCTTCCAGTTTTCTCACTTATAAAATGGGGAAAATATCTCCATCGCCTTCACAAAATTTACTAAAAATCAACCTATCAGGCAAAATCACGGAGCTGAGGATCTCTTTGAAAATGTTAAATTTTCAGCATGTCAGTTACCTCACTTGTGAGTGAGGGCAGACTCTCAGGCTCAACATTGTTGACAAGTGAGGTGGACAACTGTTTCTTGTGGAGACCATGCAGGGAATTACACAGGCTATTTAGTCTCCACCCACTAGTTGTCAGTAACACCCAACCCTCAGTTGTGACCATCAAAAATGGCTCCAGATTTGGCCAAGAATGCACTGGGCTACAAAGTCATCTCAGCTGGCAACCAATGGATTAGAGCTAATTCTAACTTCCCTTCAACTTTAACATTTTATACGAGGTAATGGGCTAAAAGAGCACTTTGTAAGTCATTAAATGAGATACAAAAGTATGTGTTCATTCATTCACTACAGAGGCTTTATTGCCCAGATGGCATGGCTCAGCGGTTGAGTGTCAACTTATAAACCAGGAGATCACAATTTGACTACTGGTCAGGGCACATGCTTGGCTTATAGGCTCAATCCCCAGTGTGGGGCATGCAGGAGTCAGCCAATCAATGATTCACTCTCATCATTGATGTTTCTATCTCTCTCCCCTTTTCCCTTCCTCTTTGAAATCAATTTTTAAGTTTTATTAAGCATCTACTAGTGCTAAGACAATATACTATAGAGCTGAAGGTAAACTAGAAATTATATTTCAAGGGGCTTACTTAACAGTAGGGAAGGTCAGCTGCACATTAAAGTAATATTTTCAATATTCTACAAAGCAGTGTAGTTTCAGTAGCTACACACTAAGTAAATTTGAGTAAGAGAGAAAAAAAAGATTAGTTAATTGTTTGTAAGCAAAGTAGGCCACTCATGAAAACGGTGCCACAGATGAGGCTAAGAAAAGCTATTCCTCTTACTAACGTGGTTTAAACTGATGTTATTAGAATCATAAACTTTTAGAGGCTGAAGGGACCTTAGAGATCACCTGGCACCATCACCCTCATTTTACAGACGAGGCAATTGACATCCTCCTCACCCCGTGCATGAGCAGCACATGTAACATAAACAAGCATGAAAACCTAAATCGGGGCCAGCAGCAGCAGGAGGCGGCTCAGCTTATATATCACATTTTAAAGAGAATCACACAAACCATGACCTCCTGCTACACTAGGAAAGAACTGCTAATTCTACCAAGCAGAATATTGCATACAAGATGAAAACTGTGATGATGGAGCAAATGTCGTGTTGCCTGGCAGGGTATATGGGGCTCCTGATGGGAGGTTCCACATGGGAGGAAATTTCCTTGGTTCTGAGTGGAGTATTTAAAAGGATTCCCTGAAATAGATTTGTACATGTTCCTAATAGCAGTGACTTCTCCATCTCAACTCTGCCCCATGCTTTTATTGCACCATTCATTTTAAAATAAAAACGATAGTTCACAATTAAAATGACTGCAATATCTTTGAAATGCCTGGTAACTTTCCAGAGGAAATATGCTAACACCGGTGTCTGCAGGGACCAAGCAGGCAATGTGAATGTCGAAAGGAGGCCAAGTAGAAAGCAATAGTTGCCTTAATGCTTTCAGTGCATAAACATGAACCATTAGTCTGAGAACTCTCACATAGTGTATGTTTCTGAAATGATGAGGAAATAAATTAGAGAGCCCTCAGAAATATATTTCCTGACTCTGATGGCACATATGAGAGAGAGTTACACATTCAAGTGTTAAGAATAAGAATTGGGATGATTGAGAACTGGAATAAGTTGTTACTTCTTTTAATTTATTCTTATAAAAAGAATTTACAAGTTTTTACTTGCCAGGTAGATAATACTGGGAGTTGTCTTTGTAAGATTTAAGTTGGAAAACATTTATGTTGGGATTATATATTTGAATAATTTTTATTCTTGGTATTTCCTCAGATTCTCTAGCTCTTCTCCATTCAACGTGCTAGAACTTCTCAAATGCTTTAAATAAAGGTTGACAGATAAGAAACAAACAAACAAAAGAACAAGTTAACTCTTGGATTTAAAATTTCAAATGCTTAGTATAGTGAAGTGGTCTTTATGTGTGTGTGTGTGTGTGTGTGTGTGTGTGTGTGTGTGTGTGTGTATAATATACACTGAGTGGCCAGATTATTATGACCACCCCATCAGTACTTCGTTGGGTCACCTTTTGCCTTCAATACTGTGGTGATTCTTCTTGGCATTGTCTCCAGGAGATTTTTAAAGGTGATGCGAGGAATCTGACACCATCTCTGAATAGCACTGTCTAGTTCTGTGATATTTGATGGTTGTGGAACCAGCTTCTTTTTAACTTTGTCCAAATGCTCAATTGGATTGAGGTTTGGTGATTGTGGGGGTCACCTAAGCAAGGTAAAGTCTCCCTCATGTTCTTGAACCTGCACAATACGAGCACCAGCACTGTGGCATGGCACATTGTCTTGTTGGAAGAAGCCATCTCCATTGGGATATACCATCAACATGATGGGATGAACTTGATTAGAAACAATACTTAGGTATGTTGTGCTGTTCAGATGTTTATAATGGTCTGGCCTTCCAGCAACTTCAGCAGGAAATTATAGCTAATTTGCCTACAAACATCAGGTGGTCATAATAATCTGGCCACTCAGTGTGTGTGTGTGTGTTTTGATATTGATATTTGGGGTGGCTTCCATTAAAATCAGTTGAGAATTGGCTGCACCCCCAAAATAGAAGCAAATCTCAGCCACTATTTATTGGCAACTAGGACACACACACAAAGACATACACTGACAAAATCCTGAAGATGGTTCAGCTTCCTGTGTCTTTGTGTACCCTAAAAATGTTTTGCGTAGCCCAGCCGGTGTTGCTCAGTGGTTGAGCATCAACCTATGAACCAGAATATCAAGGTTTGATTCCCAATCAGGCCACATCCCTGGGTTTTGGGCTTGATCCCCAGTGAGGGGCGTGCAGGAAGCAGCCAATCAATGATTCTCTCACACCAATGGTTCTGTCTCTCTATTCCTCTCTCTAAAATCAATAAAATATATTTTTTAAATAAAGTCTGCATAGAATGTTCCCCTGAGGCAAATGTGACAATATTCTAGCATGAGATGCCATCAACCCTGTGTAGGGGATGAAGAAAACTTCCTTCTAGGAGTAGGGCTATAGAATCATTTATGGGTCAGCCCTAGATCCATCTAAAAGGTGCAGGCTTCAGGACAGATGGCAGTGTTTATACTCTTCTTATATAAGAAGAGTATGCCTCACACACACAGTACTATAGCCAATCTAATAACTTCATCATAAAATTTAATTTCTAATATCCATTCTGTTATTTAAGTCACTCCCTTCTCTAATGAAAGCCGACTTCTAACATGAACACAGCTCTGATGGTGATGGGAGGTACAGATAGTTGACCCACTGGATGGATGGCTCTGAGTCTGATTAAAAATTAGCTGATTACGCTTCCAGTGAACATTCCCATGAGTTCCACTGAATGCCCCTGGAGACTGCTTGAAGCACCTAACACATACCTCAGAACATCCACTTTGAAATACTATTATAAAAAAAAAAACTGTAGACATAATTTACTCAGGATTAAGGGCCTGCGAATGCTTTAAAAAAAAAAAGACAGTGAAGAAAAATACCATAAGTAAGAGCAAAGTCTCTTTCTTAGAAACTAGAAACAATTCTTTGGGCCAGTGGGTAAGAAAAAAAGTCAGTGCATGCTTGAAAAAGGAGTAAGACCGGTTAGGTCAGAGACAAAAGACAAGAACTGAAGAGTTTATTCAGAGTGCAAGTCAGATCCAGAAACCATCTGCTTTAACAAAGAACTCCTTTCCTTGCCCTTCTCAGGGGTAGTAAAGTCATCAAACAACCCGTTCTTTCTTCCTCCATTATAGAATGTCTATGCAAAAATCACACAAGGCATTAAAGACATTAAAATTAAAAAAAAATCAGTCTCCTTGGAGATTTCATAGAGCAGGAAGGAGGATGGAGATATTTAGATGTTTCAAACATGATACTGTACATTTTATCATATAAACGTGCATACAGTGCTTTAGAGACAGAGGGAGGTACATTTAGCTGAGCCAGAGGGTCCAGGAAGAACTTTCTGGAGAAGACTATCTGAATAGAGTATTTTTTAGGAGTGTTTGAATTAAGGGACAATTGTTCCAGTATCAGGGAGAGCTGATGATGAACAGTAGTGGTAAGAATAGACAGAATCCTATATAATAAAAACCCAGTGAACAAACACGGAATGACCAGAATGACTAGTCAACCAGTTGCTGTGACACACACTGACTACCAGGGGGCAGACGCTTAACACAGGAGCTGCCCCATGGTGGCCCATGCACTCTCACAGTGGGAGTGCCTCTCGGCTGACCGGCTGACCGGGATGAGTGACTGCTTCTGGGAGCAGTTGCTCAGAGGGCAGGTCCACAGCTGCTCGGCTGACCTGGATGAGGAGCTACTCCCACAGCAGGCTGATCCCTGCAGGCCACATCCCTACCAGTGCACAAATCCTTTGCACTGGGCCTCTAGTTAACAAATATTTAAAAAACAAAATTGATGTGAATGAAAGGTTTAATGGCTAGAATGGTGATTATGGTGAAATATGGCAAAGACCTATCTTCACTTCTCCCTGGGCACTTGGCCATACCTCAAGACTTTGGGGTAACCATGTCACTAAATTCCAGTCAATGGAATGTGAGCAGGGGTGACACGTCCTATTCCAGGCCTCCCCCACCTCATCTGATCCATAGGCTCTGTTTTCCCATGCGTTATAGACAATGAAATCCTGGGATGGAAGTTGACCGATTTCTAAACTACCTCTTGGAACACATGGTCCTGCTCATCTGTAACCTCACTGAATGAGAAACCAGCTTCCATCATGTTTGAGTCACTGGACACTTTGGACATCCTTAGGAAACAACAATAACGAAGAACAATCAGATAGTTGAATATAGCTTTACAGAGGCACCAATATCTAAAATAACACAGATGGGAGAACAGGTTTATGGGAAAAGATGAAGTTTGTCACATCCTGCATTGAGGTGTCTGTGGGATGAAGCCAAACGGAAGAGTGAAGAGACACTTGAACATACGAATATGAAGAAGAGTATCCTTAGAGATTTAAACTAGTTTCCACTTACTTCTGAAGGGGATGGTGAGTTATTTAAAAATGACTGAACAAGACAGCAACATAGTTGCATGTACCTTTTAGAAAAGTCATTCTTATGTGTAGTTTGGAGTGTAAGACTAGCCACTGAGACTGGGTCATGCTTAAGGAATTTAATCTTTACAAGATAATATACCGTTTCCAATTGGAAGCAAAGACAAACACTTATACAACTTGAGGTCCACCCTGCCTGAATGATGGCCAAGCTAAATTGGAACTTACATTAAAAAGCAAGAATATCTTCTCCTGGATCTCGTATTCCTCAAACATCTGGACTATCATTGGTTAGTGATAGTAAAATATATATGGTATGGTATAGTATATAAAGTTTTATTTTTAACATTTTGAAGATGTGTAATATCCTAGTGATATTTGAAGTCATGAATTCTCTGAGAAGTATCCTTATCGTACTCGTTGCTTCTAAACAGTGTAGGGAGAGAATGAACTACTTTAATGTAACTATCAACATCTTTACCCAGAGTCCTGTTACCATCTGTGGCTTTTATGAAATCCTTGTCCCCACAAAAGGCCGGTTTACTTTTTCTCTCCTTGTTTGAGTTAATGAAGGGCCTTCTTACTTATTATAGTACTCATGGCTTTAGGACTTTGCATTATAGTAAATATGTATACAGGCTCACAAAGACACACCACTGTAAACTCCTTACAATTATGGATAATTTTGTGTTCTTTACTTCTTAAAACTTTTCAATTTATCCATAATGCACATATTAACTTTTAAAATCAGAAAATTGTTATATTTTTAAAGTAAGAGAGAAGTGCCTTTTCTTTGTTTAGGATGTGATGAATTGCAAAAACATAAAAAACCAGGCACATATGTTACTGCTTCCATGTGAATCTTTTAAAGAAGAACCTATAGTTTCAAAATGTAACTTCCATACTTTCATAACTGCCTCTAAAATTTAAAATGTTCAGATTCTTATAAGATACTCTTTTTTTTCAAAATTAATGATGATGTTATGAGGTTAAAGTTTTATAGTTAAGTGAGCCATTCTTGTCACATAAGAAATGCAAAGCTAGGAAAAGGGAAGAATACAAACATATAGCCATTTGATAACAAAATAATTCATGTGCATTAGCATACCCTTTTAAAGTGATATTTAATTGTACTGAATTGATTAAACTATACTCAATTATCAAAAAATCCAAGAAGAGAGTTGAAAACACGTTGAAAGAACTGGGGAATTTAATAGCTGAAATCACCAACACAATAGTTTTTTTTTCCCCATTTATTCTCATCCATAGTCTTGTGCTATGGAAGACTACCCATTCCTAGCAGAGACCTCCAGCTGCATCGAGGAGGAGGCTCTGGGGGACACAGGAAGGGATTTGGAGCTGTAGTTAGAGATTCTGAACTTATACTTTAGATTAAAACTCTCCCAACGTTCAGTTTCCTCCAAAATACTTGGTGCATCCAAACACAGTGTGATGGGATCTCACTTTGTAAAAACTGCCACGGTCTGCAACAGACCAAGATCCAGGAACCACCACTGACCCTCACTGTCTGGTGCTCCTAATGAGAAATGCATGATTAATGAAGTCATCGAATTTGTTAGACATCAAGAGGTCAGCAATAAAAAGCCATTTGCCCACATTATGGGGACACTAAGCACGTGTGACTGACTATATAGAGTTCAGGCAGGTGGAGTTCCCTGAATACAACTTAGGCAACTGGCTTCTTGGTCTCCATACCACCCATGACAAACAACCTCCTCCTTTCTTTTACTGCTAATTTACCAAGTGCCAACTGACTCCTAAAATCGTTTACTTTATGTTTTACAAATCTATATTTTAACACTTTCAACACTTCACTGGTGAATTATATTAGCTGAACAAAAATTCACTACAACATGGGCATTAGTCTTTACCTTTACCTGAACTTAATTATCTTGGAAATTTAAGATAGTAATCACATAGCAGAAAAGTAAATGTATTTTAGAGCTTCCAAATTTTTTGTGAGTCATGTAAGCTGTCCTCTAACACTCAGTTTGTCTCATAAACACATTTGTCAATACGGATAAGAAACATGAGAGTGGATGCCAAGCAAGAAGTAGAAACTCCAGCAGCAAGGGAAAAGTTGAATTCTAAGCTTCCGAATGCACAGAGTTCATAGCAAAGGAGACCAGCCAGCCATCAAAATTTTCATCACACCATCATTTCCCAGGGTCCAAAAAGAAGCAGAGGTTGCTACAGAGTCATTTAAATAGTTTTAGCTCTTAAACCTACTTTTTCTTCCTCTCGCAAAATCTGTCCTTGAAATAAACCAAAATCCATTCCCTAAAGTGGTATCTGAGACAATAAGGCACTGGACTCTGCTTTTATTCCTTTCTTGCTGTGACTGTTATTGAAGCATTAAAAGCTATAATTCCATCAGTTCTGAAGTCTGGATCAGAAAGGTTTTCTATGAACAAGGGAAATGGGAGACGCAGATAAAATAAACAGCTCGGCATTTGATCACATGCGCAGCACTGAAGAGAACTGTGAGTGTAGGTCACCACCCATTCAACAGCCCAGGGTTATAGCATCTGTGTTAGCAGATGCACAGGTCCTGTGGTCGGCATTTGCTGCTTCAACTCAAACATCAACAATATTTCTCAGACTAATTGGCTATATACGTGGTGATTTCTCTCCAATTAGAGAAACTTGGTTATTATCTCTCAAATTACTCCATAGTGGCTTTTTAAAATTTGAGGTATCACATAAATGTATGTTTTCTACAGATTCAATTTCCTTCTTCTCTGCTAATGAGAGATAAGGGAGAAATAAGTTTCAAATTGTGTATTTGCTAAAATTACTATGAATAAAACACACCTGATTGGTTTCTGATAATCGCTCATTTTATCATGCCTATGTCTTCCACCACGGTTCGTTTTGATAATGCACGAAAGTTTTTTTTTTTTTTTTAAATCCAAATACTGTGTTTTAAGATCTTAGAATAGTTTTTACAAAACTCTTCAAATTCTGAATTTCAAAATGGATGGCCTTTGCTTGTTCATGTAGTTGAACTTTATTACTTGTCTTAGATATAGCACAACACTGCAGGGCATGGGTGTGAACATGTACAATGCAGAGTACTGGAATAGGAGGGACATACTGTTCTGAGACAGATCCTACGTCTTAAAATGCATCGGCATTTTAAAAACATGTTTTCCTACATGGAAAACCACTGTCATTAATTTTGACCCAACTTCTTTCTCACTTTTTTCAATAAGTCCCTGACAAGCTTCAAACTTTGTCTACCTTTCTTGTCTGACAAAGACGATCCATTGTGAGAAATAAGGGTGCTCATAAATGAGAGACAAGTGATAACAGTTTCATTTACAGACCATGAAACAAGAAACCAGCTCCCAGCAAAGATCCCTGTTTAAGGAGCCACACTGGGCAGGCACAATTCAGATGGTAAATTCACTGGAGTCTCACCACTTTTATAGGGGGAGCTGAAGAAAGCTGTCTTTTAACAATAATGGTGATCTGTAATATTCAACAAAATGTTATGTTACAACACACCAGAATTATGCTCTTAGAAAATACTTAGCCCTGGCCAGTGTGGCCCAGTGGTAGAACATGGGTCCAGCCACCAAAGGGTCACAGGTTCAACTCCTGGTCAAGGGCATGTACCTGGGTTGCAGGTTCTGTCCCTGGACCCAGTGGGGGCATGCGAGGAAGTCAACGAATCTCTTTCTCTCTCTCTCTCTCTCTCTCTCTCTCTCTCTCTCTCTCTCTCTCTCAAAAGAAGTCAACGGAAAAATATCCTCAGGTGAGGATTAACAAAAAAATCACTTAAATGTATTCATGTAAATACTAAAACCTTTGTTAAATTTACTATGTCATAAGTGGAACACGATGCTTGCTACAATATCTCAGTTTTTGATGTGAAAAATATGCACGTGCTCACATTGGCACACATGTTAAAGAAAGAGCTAACACAAGAAAGTACGAGTTCTCAAAATGTGTGCCTACTGTTTTGGAGCTCAAAATTCAAAACGCAATAAAATATATGAGTATTTTCCTCTATAATTTCTTCCTCATCCTTCTTGCTTAGAAAATACTCTTACCAAAACATCCCATTTTATCTTTTGTTCTTAATTTTAACCCCAAAATCCTGTTCTTAAAGTCCTTCCCATCTCAATAAAATGCCAAGTCCATCTTATCAACTCCTCACCACAGACAACTATGGTTTCATTATTGTTGTTTTATAGCACGTTTGCAAGCATGTGGTGCTCCAACCTGAATTTTTTCAAAAGTATTTGGCTCCTTAAGGCCCTTTACAGTACCATATAGCTTATTACCAGCTTGCCAATTTCTGCAAAACGATTTTCAAGATCTTGAGAGGGATTGGTTTAAGTCTATCCATCCATGTGGAGACTGTGACAGCTGAAAAATACTGTCTTCTACTCCATAAAAATAATGTCTCTCTATTTACTGGGTTATTTTCAATTTCCTTCATCAGTACTTTTCAATTTTTAGTATACAGGTCATAGAAATATTTTATGAATTTTAATTCTAAGTATGTTTGATGCTTATGTAAACAGTATATTTTTTTCTGTTATTTAATTTTCTTTGCTAAGTATAGAGAAATTGACTTGATTCTTAGTGATCTCATAACTTGAAACATTGTTAAATTAATTAGTTCTAATAATTTATATAACCCTTAGAATTTTCTATATGCATATATGCCATCTGTGAATAAACATAGTTTTTATTCCTTTATAATTTGTATGCCTTATATTTTTTGCCTTTTTTTCATTAATAGGAACTTTAAGCCAATGTTGAATAAAAGTAGTGAATCATGTGGTATTCATCATTATATAGAATAAATCAATTAGTTTTTTCTGCTCTACTATTCCTATTTTTCTGAGATATTTTTTAACATGATTAGGTGCTGAATCTTGACAAATGTTTTCCTACATTTGAGATGATCACGTAAAACTTTTTTCTTTGTTAACATGGTAACGTATGTTGCTTGATTTGTGAATTAAACCAGTCTTGCTCTCCTGGGGGGAAAACCTTACTAGGACATGATTTATTATCCTTTTATATAATTCTGGTTTAAATTTGCTAGTATGTTAAGAATTTCAGCGGCTGTGTTCATGATGGATGTTAGATTATAGGGTATTTTCTTTCCTTTTCCCCCTGTAATGCTTATGTCTGGTTTTGAGATCAGGATAATGAGTCATAAAATGAATGGAGAAGTATCTATTTCTTCTATATTTTCTGAAAGGGTTTTCATGTTTGCTCTTATTTCATTTTTAAATACCTGATATCCATCATCAGTAAAGCCATCTGAACCAGCAGTTTCCTCTGCAGGAAAGATAAATTTGTTTCATTATATAGGGTGTGGCAAAAGGAGGATGACCCTTGTGAGGACATGAAACAGTTTATTCTTGATTAGTATGTGCTAATTTCTGTATAATTTTCCACATAAACACCGCAATTACTTTTCCCCTCCTGGTATTACCCATGGGTTGCTGGTGACTGCACTGGACTGTCTGCTGTCCCCTGGCATGACTGCCTCAAAATACAGCTGGGAAATATATTTGCTACATTATTCTAATTTTTTTTAGATTACGTCAAGTAAAAATTTCCAAAGACAAGGCTGTGCCTGAGATTTGGCAGCAGAAAGGAAGCATGGGCCATCATTCACTTTGGGTCAATTTGCATATTAGCCTTTTATTATATAGGATTGCTTTTAGCCTTATCAACTATTTTTTTTTTTGCTATAATCTCTCATAGACAGCATATTGTTGGATTTGGTTTTTATTCAATTTGTAAATTTTGTTTTTTTTGTAGTTATATTAAAAGCACCAGAAGTTTAATTGTTTGGTAAGAGTATCTATGTATATAAAAACCTAAGTGTCCATCCAACTGTTCAACCGGTAGCTATGACACACACTGATGACCAGGGGCAGATGCTCAACATAGGAGCTTCCATGATGCACACTGGCCATTTAAAAAGAAATGGCACCATGGATCTGGTGCTGACAAACCAACACTCGGCTTCCTGCCACTACCTCGGAGCAACACTCCACCAAATCGCAGCCAATGCTGCCGAGACCCCATGGCACAAAATGTGGCCCACAGCCCAGCCCAGCCCAGCCCAGAAATGGTCACTCTGGGCACCAGGTAATGGCATCATATAGCAACGCCCAGCCTTCTCTCCCTAGCAACTAGCTTCCTTAGAGTTTCTTCAGCCCAGGAACCTGACTTGCTTCATAGCCATGTACAAACATTTTACAGTTTAACCAAATGTTTGTGAAGCATATTCCCATGCCTCACCTCATTTGATCCTCACAGAATCCTCACAGGAGCAGGTATATAGGAGGCTCAGTAGAATCCTATTTTCTTTTCATTAGCAAAAAATGGAGATTTACAAAGTTTAGATATGTGACTTGACTGAAAAGAATTAAGAAATGGTGGACCTTGAAAATGACTTCAGGTTTTCTCACGGCGCAGAATATAGTCAAACACGGCTGCAGTTAAACATTTCACCCTTTGTTCTTCCTGTGTTATCTACAATAATAATGTGCTTTGTGTTGATATTTACTGCTGTGTTGCTGACAATTACATTAAAGAGATGTTGGGGTGCTACACTGAGCTGGAAAAAGTTTAGTTACATCAGAAAACAGGTCTAATTAAGCAAGTTTATTCTATATCTATAAAAGGCTAAGTTGACTGGCACATGCATGATACATATAAAGCTCTCACTGGCACCAACCGTGTGTTTCAATCTGTCATTGTCAGTCATGAATTTGGTTGACACTTCTATTACAGAGAAGAGGCAAATAGCGATGTTAAAATATTTCTTCTAATTGATTTCCTTTCAATGTACACAAATCCATGCACCGGGCCACTAGGATATTATGAATGTGAAATATGAAAGAGTGATAGGCATATACGTCACTAGACACAGACCTATCTGTTTACTAGCTGTACTGTGACAATTATCCCCATTGTTTCTAAGCATCAGGCTAGAAATAGACTTAAAAGAAGCAACATAAACAGCATGTGGACACAGACTGACTATTTTCTCCATTAAAAATGAAAAAAAGGATTTGATTTCTGTTAATAGATGCATCAAATGCAAAGCTACCTAAAATATTTATTGTAATTAACAAACTTATAATAGTAACCATCAGTTTGTATTTTTAACAACAGATGGAAGATATTCCTCCCACCCATTTTTTATTTAATATTTTATATTTAAATTTCTTTCTTCACACTTAGAGCCTTACAAATAGTGCACTAGTGTTACTGGCTTCACAGGGCACAGCAATCTTTAGGGCACAAAGTCAGTACCAGGAGCCACTTCTTCTGATTTATCTTCAGTAGAAAGATCAGTTTTCTAAAACTAAGAAATGTAGTTCTAAATTGATAATGTACCAGCTGTGCACCTGTAACAAAAACGTTCCCTATAAAATGGGAGAAAACAGTCTTGGTCTCCCATATCTCAGAGCTCTATGAAAATAGATGTACTTGGTAAATCATTTTCAAGGTTATAAACTGTTTTTACAAATGTAAGATTTTGTTCTACAGCCTTTTCAAAATTTTTTTGTTCGTTTTTATGATTACCTTAGGACACTAACCATTGTTTTAACTATTGCTCCTTAACATCTTTGAAGGTCAACATGATACCAAGATATCCACTTCTAACTAGTGGCATAGAATCATTAGAAAAAATTGAAGAATGATCAGGAAAGCTTCTGACAATAATGAATCTGAGAGTTAGACCAACTCAACCACTTAAATGAAATTTATAAATAGGAATGATGTGATGTACCACACATAAAAATATATTTTGTTGATATTTCAAAAAAGGTCTTTAGCTAGAGAAGTAAATTATTGATTTCTAAAAAATTAAATTTGAAGTACTTTAGAGAATAGACATTTAATGTTTAATGCATTTAATGTGATCTACTCTGCTCAATTGCAATGTGCATTTATTTTATATTAAAATTTATATACACTGAAGCATGTCTTTTTTTCCAAAAGTAAATTAAGGGGTAGGGGTTTTCACTGAGATTTTGCTTGTCTTTTATTTCCCCTTGCCTTTTCCTTCCTATATTTCTGCTCTTTTGGCTTCTGAATTACCCAGTGTCTTCATGATACCTTCTTATGAGAGTTGAGAGTTTCCACTGAGACAGCTCTACCTGAACTGCCCCTTCTCAGAATACTTAAGTCTTCAAAATAACCTCTCTTCCCCTGAATGACCCTTGCCATCCATCAACAATTCTAGTATCCTCAGCGCAGAAGGCCTGGGGGGTGGGAAGTTCGGTGGAGGGGGGGCAAATGGGAAACATCTGTAATACTGTCAACAATAAATAAAAAGTTAAAAAACCCACAGACAAAAAAAAAATCTAGTGTCTTTATACAGTTGGATGGAAGAAGGCATCAGGATAAAAATAATTTATCTAATTAATAAGTGACAGACTTTTAACTCTTCCTACGTTTGCATATATAAAAAGGACCCAAATACACTCAGAAAAAATTTTTGACAAATATTTTTTGGAAACACTGTCACATGCAAAACTAAATATCCAACTGAGATTGTGATTTGGGGGAGAGTCCCTTGGGAGATCTCCAAGAGCCCTCTGTCTTGAGGATGCTGGCCCTGCTTATAGATAGGGTTGCCTTTGGCCTTCAAACCCAGTGACCTTACATCATGGCCATGGTCATGAATACCTTCCTCAGTAAACATGGAGTGGGGACTCAGAGCTGCATGCAGCAGGAAAAATTTGAGGAGAGGTTTCTACTTCAGAGAACAAAGGCAGGAATACAGCACCACAGCCGGATGTCCCCTGAGCCCCCAAACGTATTTTCTATTCAATGACATTGTGCTAAGTGATTCCTCTGGAACAGTAAGTCTCCTGGGAGCAGTTAGTTAGTCGGGACAGAGAGTGCTGCCCAGCCTAACAGCTCTTGGGGGCGTCTTTCAGTGCAGCTGAGTCTACTCACCAACGTTCATGGTGATGAGCCAGAGTCACGGAGAAAGGGGTAAATTATGCTCGGCACGCTCTGTTTGTTGAGGAATGCACTTCTTAATGGAGGATGGAAAAAGCCTGCTTAAAGCAGCGAAAAGTCAAAGGAAGTGGACTGGTTTAAACAATTTTCAAAAGAAAAATTAAGCTGGAAGAATCAAGGGCATTAACAAAGACAGTGTAGTGTTAGAAAATGGAGAGACATGGATTCCTGGATTAGCTTTCAGAGATACATTCACACAAATTCGGCTGGTTAGTTCAGTACAACACTGAGAAAGCATTCAATTGTGTAGACTTTTCAGCTAACAATGTTGGGACCATAAAATATCCATATGGAAGTGAAACGAACCTCAATCTAAAACTTCTACCTTAAGTAAAAATGATATAAATTTTCTAAATCTCTGTTGCCAAACATAAAAGGAAACTCTCCCTTAAGCATTCTTCATAACTTCTGAGAAAAGTAAAGGCGGGGGGAAAAAAAGGTATGGTTTTCTAATATTCTATTTTAATTCCAAATATTTCTACTCATAAAGACCAAAAAAATTTAGTCTTTCATTCTTTGCTTATTTTACCATTGACAATTCTCACCCTTAAAAATAATTCCTTTACTTGATTTCACTTTTTAAGGTATAATTACAAATGAATAGTCTACAAACTGTGGGTTGGTTTCACCAATCTAAGATAATAAATTTTAAGGCACAATGCTACTGTCTTTTATTCCTATTCAGTAAACCCTTGTAAAGTTTAGTGGTGAGGCTAAAAATTTGAAGTTTGCATGAGGAAGCATTAGATATAAACATACTAAATGGAACTTTTCCAAACTTTCCCACCCCAAGTACAGGATTCATTAGCACATTATTTACAATAAATGGAAATATATATATATATATATATATATATATATATATATATATATATATATATATATAATTTTTTTAAATGAGCATTATTTTTGGTTGCTCACTACGGACTCAACAATAAAGTAGAGGATTCTTCAAAAGGAGGCACATGCACAGTATGTTCTTAAAAGTCTAAGAATAAGGAAGAAGGAAATCAAACACATTTTTGCTATTAAAAGTGAATTATGTATGTGCCAGCTTCTTACCAAGCTCACCGTGGGTTACAACCCAAATCTATTGATAATGCAAGGAAGAATGATGACAATTTAAGTTACCATTTTAACAATGGTTGCTGTTATCAGATATATTTCCTCTTTTGAAAAGTGAAAAACATTGTATCTTCCAGTCCCAAACCAGCCTCTGCCTTGCACAGCAGTGGCAGCTGAAAATAGAAAATCCTTCATCTCGTCCCCAGAACCCTGGGATAATTTTCTCTTCACTGTCAATAAATTCTGAGCTAAAACTGAAAATATTGTCTGTCTTGGTATTGAGCTTTATTTGAGGTTACATTTACTTTTGTCTAACAACTCGGAGAGTACACGTACATAAATTTGCAAGGTTAAACACTACAGAGTACCTTACTACCAATCTCATCATTCTTCAGGAAATCAAGGAGAAGTGAACATTCTACCCAGAAGGGATACAATCTTGCCCCTCTATGAGCTCACACATGCACACTAATAAAAAAAGAAAGAAAAAAGGTGGTAGGTACTCAACTCAGCATAGTAAAATTCTTTGAGAACTGAGTCCTCTTTATTTTAGGCAAGAAGCATCTCTCACCAGATATATATATATTAGAAGCCCTGGCGGAGGTTGTCCCTCAGCCTGGCTTGTGTGCTCTCATAGTCTGGGACCCCTCAGGGGATGTGCACCTGCTGGCGTGCCTGGCCAACCTGGGTGAGGGGCTGAGGGCTGTTTCAGGCTGCCCACAGCCCATTCAGGGTTCAGGTCCCTAATGGGGTGCCTGGCTGGAAGCAGGTAACTGGGATTTATTTAACTTCTATAATTGAAACTTTGTTGCCTTTGTCCCATGCTCAAAGCCTGGGTTGCCCCTGGCAACCCAAGGTCCCAGCCTGGCAGTTATCTGGGGTTTATTTACCTTCTATAATTGAAACTTTGTAGCCTTGAGTAGAGCTCAGGGCCTGCAGGGCCCTGGCTTAGTCCATTGCCCGGGGCAACTCCAGCTACATGGCTGCTGCCATCTTAGTTGAGTTAATTTGCATATTTGCTCCTGATTGGTTGGTGACCGTGGCTTGTGGGTATGGCTTGTTGGTGTAACGGAGAGTGAGAGTTAATTTGCATATTACTCTTTTATTAGATTATACTAGGGGCCTGGTGCACAAAAATTTGTGCACTCGGGGTGGAGGGAGTCCCTCAGCCCGGCCTGTGCCCTCTCACAGTCTGGGACCCCTCAGTGGATGTCCTATGATGGCCCCAGTCTGCCAGGCACCTTGTGTGTGTATGAGTGTGTGTGTGTGACCACTGGGGACCTGCCCCCAGCCGCATCTGAGGCTCGGAGCAGTCCTCCTGTGT
>PVJC01012410.1:0-39782 GCA_004026665.1 Murina feae
AGAATGGCTATCATCAACAAATCAACAAACGACAAGTGCTGGAGAGGATGCGGAGAAAAAGGAACCCTCGTGCACTGCTGGTGGGAATGCAGACTGGTGCAGCCACTGTGGAGAACAGTATGGAGTTTCCTCAAAAAATTAAACATGGATCTCCCTTTTGACCCAGTGATCCCACTTCTGGGAATATATCCTAAGAAACCAGAAACGCCAATCAGAAAGGACATATGCATCCCTATGTTCATAGCAGCACAATTTACTATAGCAAAAATTTGGAAACAGCCTAAGTGCCCATCAACAGATGAATGGATTAGAAAACGGTGGTACATCTACACAATGGAATACTATGCTGCTGTAAAAAGGAAGGAGTTCTTAGCATTTGCAGGCGTATAGATGGAGCTGGAGAACATAATGCTAAGTGAAACAAGCCAGTCAATAAAAGAAAAATACCACATGTCCTCACTCATCTATGGATAATAATAACCATTATAAACTGGTGAACAAAAATAGACTCAGAGGCAGAGCAACATCAAACAGACTGTCAAATTACAGCAACAAGGACAGAGATGTTGGGGCGGGGGCAGGGTAACAGATCAGACATGGGACTTTTATGCATGCATTTAAGCATAACCAATGGACACAAAACACTGGGGGGTAGGGGAGGCGGGGGGAAGGGCAGGGGGAAAAAGAGATATATGTACTAATCTTTGTAAAGCTTTATGTAATAATAATTTTTAAAAAAATTAAAAAATAAATAAATAAATAAAAAGAAATGAAATTGAAAACAGAAAAACAATAGAAAGACTTAAAACACTAAGAATTGGTTCTTTATAAAGATGAAAACTGCCCAATCTCTAGCTAGACTATTCAAGAGAAAAAGAGAGAAGACCCAAATCAACAAAATGATACAGGAAAGAACATACACTATAAATGATACCCAGGAACACAAAGGATCATAGACGCTACTATGAACAATATGCCAACAAACTTGGAAAAACTAGAGGAAATGGGTAAATGCTTATAAACATACAACCTGCCAAGACTGAATCAAAAGAAATGGAAATTCTGAGCAGTCCAATTACTGGTACAGAGATTCAATCCCTAATCAAAAATCCCCCAATGAAAAAAACAAAACAAACAAACAAACGAACCCGGATCATATACATTCACTAGAAAATTTTACCAAACACTTAAAGAAGTCATGCCAACCCATGTCAAACTTCTGGGAAAAAATCAGAGAAGGAAACACTGTAAAACTCCTACTAGTTAAGACATTGTAGAAATAGAACAACGCCTCACACACAGTGGAAGCTCATTAACCACAATAACGCTAACCTCTGATAATAACGTTCTTCCAAAAGAGAAAGTTATCAGATATGGGGGAAAAAAAACTCTCTTCCCTGACCGGGAATCGAACCCGGGCCGCGGCGGTGAGAGCGCCGAATCCTAACCACTAGACCACCAGGGAGGTAGTAGTACTGCTCTGTCTAATACACTAAGTTCCTGTTATGTGACGCAAATTGTAGGCCTGCTTATGATTGGATGGATTGCAGAAGTCTCAGACCGCCTCCCTCTCTTTCCCTGGCCGCCCCAGCCACCGCAAAACCGGAGCAACAAGCAGTGAACAATAGGAAACATTGGTTCCTGTGGGGAAAGAACTGGGGGGGAAAAAAAAGCCATGTGTCAGAAGTGGGATTCGAACCCACGCCTCCATGCGGAGACCAGAACACCCGTAGGTAAGGGAGCCCCTTGAGTCTGGCGCCTTAGACCACTCGGCCATCCTGACACCTCTGTCATACCCTCTCCATGTGGCCTATTTAGCTGTAGGTATAGGGACCGGGACGTGGGGAGCTGCAGGAGTGAGGGCGTCCCTTGCCCAGACTTGGCGGAGAAGCCGAGGGCCGGGTCAGCTCGCAGGGGCCTGACCCTGGCCGGCAGATTCGAGCAGCCGAGGCCGACAGGGCGCCGGGCGACAACCAGGGGCGGCCCCCTCGCGTCTCATCGGCCGGGGTCCCTGGCTGCAGGGAGGTCGCGGGCACTGGGAGAGCAGAAGGGACGCAGCTGTTCCGGCGGCCGGGCCGGCTGAGTCTTCGGCCCCAGTGCGCCCCGGCCCCGCGCCCCGCGCCCGCACCCAGGAGGGAGGGAGACAGAGGCCGCAGGAGCCCGAGGTGCCGCAGAGCGCGCTGGCCGAGCAGTTTCGCCCAGGCCGCCGTGAGAGCAGCGGCGACGCACCAGGGCGGGTGCGCGGTGCCTGCGGCCCCAGCCCCTCGGGAGGCGCCTGGGCCGCGCGGCGGCGAGCGGAGTCCGGGAGCCGCGGAGAGAATCGCAGAGGCGGGGGCCCCTGTGCGGAGCCGGCCGCGGAGTGCGGGGCGGGCGCGCGGCGGCAGCCGAGGCCGCTGCGGCCCGGCCGGGCTGGATGGCAGTGGACCTGGTGGTGACGGAGGAAATGTTGAAGGGGGAGCCAACAGGAATGGGTGACGGGCCAGAAGTGAAGGGGTGGCCCATAGCCGGAGGATTTGGGGCCTGCAAATAACAAAAGTTATACTTCTTCCTTTTATTTCGGCTACTTGTCTCATTTTTCAAATCGAGTTGTTTGCCTTTTTGTTCTTTATGTATTTTGGATGCTAGACCTGTATTAGTTATATGACTTGCAAATATTTTCCCCATTCTGTAGGTTGTCTCTTCACTTGCTTTATAATGTCCTTTATGCTCAAAAGTTTTTAATTTTGATTAAGTACAATTTATCTACTTTCCTTTGCTCAGATTTTTGGTATATCTAAGAATCCATTGCCAAATCCAAGGTCATGAAGATTTACCCCTGTTTTTTTCCTAATAGTTGTTTCATTTTAGCTCTCATGTTTAGGTCATCTCTCCATTTTGAGTTAGTTTGAAGGCCATTGCAATTCCAGATGCATTTGAGAATTAACTCTTCCACATCTGAAAAAAAACAATTCCCTGGGATTTTGCTAAAGATTGCATTGACTCTGTACATCACTTTGGGTAGTGTTGGCTCTTAACGATGTTGTGTTCCAGTCCATGGACAGAGGATACCTTTCCATTTATTTAGGTCTTTATTTTATTTCAACCATGTTTTATAGTTTTCAACATACAAGTGTTTCACCTTCTACATTAAATTTATGGATATGTATTTTATTATTTTGGGACTATTGTAAATTGAGTTGTTTCCTATTGTAAATGGAATTGGTGGTGTATAGAAACTGTACTGAATTTTTTGTTTGATCTCATGACCTGCTACTTTACTAAACTTAGGTATTATCTTCAGTAGATTTTTTTGTCAATTCTTTGGGACTTTTTATATACAGGATGATCTTGTCATTTGCAACCAGAGAAAGTTTTATTTCTTTCTTTCCAATTTGGATAACTTCTATTTCTTTTTCTTGCCTAATTTCTTTGGCTAGAACTTCTTAGTGCAATATTGAATAACAGTGGTGAAAGTGGACATCTTTGACTTGTTTCTGATCCTAAAGGGAAAGTTTTTAGTCTTTCCCCATTGATTCTGATCTTAGCTCTGTGTTTTTCATGCATACCCTCTATTATATTGAAATTCCCTCAATATGTTTAAATGCATAAGATAAAACATATAGTATTACAGAGGAAACTAATTACCTAGTATGTTGAAATTCTGTTATCAAAAAATTAAAATTAATTTGTGATATTGTAATATGTATACTTATTAACACATTAAATAAGCTATAGTGTCATTTGAATCAGTGATAAGTATAAATGACATTCTGAAATGTTTACAGCTGTAATGTGTACTACTATGGTTTGCTATCTCCATTGTTGCTGGGAAGGAGATACTCAGCTAGAGGTTAATGAAGATAGAGATGTAAATTGTTTCCATCCAAATTCATGGGACCCTGAGTTCTATCACTAGAATCCCAGGCTAAAACCCCTGAGGTCAAGAGAAAATTGGTGATAGAAAAGATGGACATGGCATGGGAAGGGAGAATGTCGTTGTGCCCAGGAAACAGTGGGCCATCTGAGAGATTTAAGGACAATAGCAAAGGCTCCCTGCCAAGTGAATAAGATGCAGGAAGAGGAGACAAGGGCATAAGGGTATGTGCCAGGCAAGTGACCGCTGTAGTAGAACCTGGACTGGAAGGGCGAGTTGGGGAGAGAGGACAGAGGTGGAGTGGGTCAGTGGGTGGAGTACCAGTGGGGTCAAGAGCGCCCGAAGGAGAGCACTGGAAAGACAGGTGGTGTTGGCCAGCAGGACGCTTCTGAATGTGGTCAGGGAGCAAGAAGACGCAGCGTTTAGGACTCAGCAGGATGGGGAAAGCTTTAAAAGATGACGTTGGACAAAATTATGTACTGATGAAATGCTTTATTTCCTAGATTCATTAACTCTGGACTTTTCAGTGTTAAAAATGTTCAAATTCAATAAAACGTTTCCTCCATAAACTAAAATTTCTACTCACAAATATATTGCACTTGGCAGCTCACACTTGGTTTCACTGTTTGGCTTCCTAGCAAGTGGCTATGAAGAATTGCGGCATTGTTTAACCCCAGCGGATCTTCTGTCTTCACAGCACTGTGCTATGGTTTCTTTCAAATCCACTCAGATGTAGTGGTACCTTCCGTCTGTGCCAAAATGAGCTCAAATGGTTCCAAACCAAACCCTTAGAAGCTTGCTTTGGAAGTGAACATGTGTAGCTGAGTGGGGCCTGTGTCCAGAGCTGACTCAGTAATGGGAATTCTCCAAATAAACTTCCATGTAGAATACGTTTATTAAAGGATAAATGATAAGGTGCTAATTGAAGCATAAGGATCTTGAGATAGACAAACTAAACCGTTATTCTACAACTTAGACTGCTGGATGGTTTTACCTGGGAGAAGTGTTTTAACACTGACCTTGTTTATAATTGACAGGGACTGGTGGTAATAAAACACACACTGAATTGTTTGGTTTTAATTTTTTAATATGTTTTTATTGACTTGAGAGAGGGAAAAGGAGAGAGTGAGAGAGAGATTGGTTGCCTCCTGTATGCACCTGAACCAGGAATCAAACCCGCAACTTGTGTGTGTGCCTTGACCAGGAATCAAATGGGCAAACTTTTGGTTTGATACATAGGAGAACACCCAATTAACTAAGTTCCACTGGCCAGGTAGTGTTTGGTTTTATCTTTATACTAGAGGCCTGGTCCCTCAGCCTGGCCTGCAGACATCCCCTGAAGGGTCCCAGATTGTGAAAGGGTGCAGGCCAGGCCACCAGACCCCACTGGTGCATGATCGGGGCCCAGGAGGGACCCAGGAAGCTGGCCAGCAGGGGACAACCGCAGGAGGGCTCCAGGGCGTGTCCACCCATCTCACCTAGTCTGGACCCCAGCAGGACCCCAGCAGCAAGCTAACCTACTGGTCGGAGCGTCTGCCCCCTTAGTGGTCAGTGTGCATCATAGCTCCCAGTGGAACAGTCAAACAATAGCTTAGGCTTTTATGTATATAGATTTAGATTCTTCCAGGCTCTGGCTCTGGCTCTGCTGGGCTGCTTTCTTGCATTTCACTTCCTGGGAGTAGTTGCACTTGCACTAGTAGGAGATAACAATGCCCAAGGATTTATGTCAAGGGGTCTTTTTACCTTGTGGAGAGTGGGTTGAGGAGAGAGGATGGGCAGGGCAAGAAGTAGGGGTGGCTGAAGAGGTGGTGCAGGCAAGTGTAGGGTAGGACTTATGGGGTGGAGGATGAAATGATAGTAAAGAGGAAGACTTTGAACCGGGCCATCTGATTTGGACTTAGAAGTGGTCCTTTCTTTCTGCTCTCAAACCTTTTGCCTCATGTCTCCTTAGTGCCTCATGGTCCTTCTCTCAAATATCTTAGTTGTTTCTCTGCTTTTCTTTGCCCTTCCCTCTCCCCAGTTCTGCCCTCTCCCAAGACAAAAATCTCCCAAGATAAACTGAACTTTGACAGGTCAGCAAAGCCCAGACCCTCAACTAGTGGTGGCCTTGGACATACTCACACAACATCACATCTGCCATCTCCTAGGTCCCAATATATGGCTTTACTAGGGGAGTGGAAGACTCAAGAAGTTTAAATGCTCAGATCACAAAATGAGGGTCTTCTACTAGCCCCTAACTGCCTCCCATAGGGCTTTGCCATCCACCCCCGCTCTCCGTAGTGGATTGCACTAGTGCGCATGGCAGGAGAGAGGGTTTCATTCCCCAGACCACTCCCATATCATTGTTCATTCTAGGAAAGCTCTCCAAGGAAATACAGCCTTATTTTTAAGTCTCAGTGGAGATATGAACCACCTCACTTTAACACCACTTCTTGCTACAAGCAACTTTCAGATCCCACCTACTCTAAGTGTTCATTCAGATCTCAGTTCTGTTCTCATCTGAAATGATTGCCTTCAGAATATTAATATTTCTGTTAATAAATTTGTAGTCACCTCAATACATGCAGCAGCCAGACTTGGATTTTCCTGGCAGAAAGGGCAGAGGGGCATCGAGCTGGAGGGTGTCTTCAAAGCCTAGACAGAGAGAGAAAGTTGGCATAATCAGGAGTGGGCCTTACAACAAAAGTTCTTCCCAAAAATAGCCTCACTACACACTTTTCTCATTTATTTTACTGTTGGGGCTGTTCACATGTTATGTCCTTTCCCAGGCATTCCAAGTAGGGCTATGAGAGGGACACTGATGGGGACTGTTTTTACACAACTCTGGCAAGCTTCTGGGATTCTCAGAGATGCTATGTGATCAAGTCCAGCCCATTGGGGTCTATCGGGCAGAGCATCTCTCATTAAAACTCTGATCTAGGAGCAAAGGGATGGGACGGTCAGCCTCTGGGAGTTTAGGAGACAGTCTAAAGGGCACCAAGGCTAATGAAGCCAACACTCTGACCCAGCAGACTGCAGTCTCTGCTCAGGGCTCTAAGCAGGAAGTTTAGCTACAAGCTGGTGTAGGTGCTCCTAGAAAGAGTGAAGTGAAGACTGACAATCAGGAAATTACAGCCATGTTTCCAGAACTCACTGGTAGAAGGGGTTTCAGTTCTCACCAGCTGAATTGCAGTCTGGGGAGGCCATGATTCACCAGGCCCTGGGAGGTGCAAGCAAGGAAAGATGATCATTTGGGGAACCACCTGAATACGGTCTGCTGAATGGACTGAAGCAGGAGAGGAATGCAATAAGAACAGAATTAGGAGGAAGAACTTAGAATGTTGGTGGAATTAATTCTGTATTAAAAGCCTGACACTGAACGATGGCCAAAGATAGGTTGGATCCCTTTTTGGCTGAAATGTAAAACTTCCTAGGTGCAGAGGAAGAAAGCTGAAAGAATGAGGCAAGGAAAAGGGAAGACACAAGGAAGGAAAAAAAAGGGAGTCAAGAATATACAATGAGGGCCAGAAGGGAAGGAAATGGGTGTAGTTAGATGTAAAATGGAAGAAATGACAGCATGTGGAGAGAACAGGAATGAGGGAATAGAGATGAGAGGGGAAAAAATAAACACAGGAAGTGGAGCAGAATGAGAGGAAAGCTTAGGCTATTCCAGTTGGAGTCCTAGCTCGCCAGTATGTAGCAGAAGAAAAGGTAGAGGGCATAGTAGGCCTGACTTAGGGGACTAGTGTTCTTGCTTCTTCCTCTTTCATTTCTTCCTGTGAATGCACAGAGGTGCCACAGCACAAAGGGGGTGAAATGACTATGAAGAGAAATACTGAATTGGGGAGGGGCTGGGGGGCTAAGGGGAAAGAGAGGTTACTAGAGGAACCCCATCTTTGAGCTCTCCTCACCCATCCACCACAAAAAGCCAGGTTTTACTGAGACCAAATCAGGTTTCTCTTTATTTTCATCTTCACCGGAGGTTGAGGCTTAAGGAGTGCTCCAGGAACTTGGATTCTAAGTGCCCGAGACGTCCATGCCTGAGCTCCAATGTTTTTTCCTTCCCTGGACATTTATTCTGGAAATACCTTTACTTCTTCTGCAACACACCCAAGGCCAGGTGCATGGATCTCTGCCACAGCCTGAGTGACAACTGGTTTGCACCTGTAATTTTACCAGACAGGGACCCGGTCCGGAGCAGGTCTGCCTCAAGCCAGCCGGTAGAACGTGGGTTTTTGATTTTGTGCAGGAAAGATTTCACAGCATGCGTCTGGGTGATTTGGAGAGTACATTTATTAAATGTACTGGGGACAGTGAAACAAAGGACTTGGTAGAAGAAGCAGCAGGAGTGAGTGTAGGCGGTGCTCTGCTTTGCTCCCTAGAAATGTTCTGGGGGAGAAGTGAGCCTGGGCAGGGCTGCTGTTAGCTCACTGGGAAGGGGAGGTCACAGTGACAGAAGTGAGCCTGGGTGGGGCTGCTAGCTCACTGGGACGTCAGAAAAAAAGAGGACCTTGGAGACAGGACCAGGGGTGAGCCTGGGATGACCTGCTGCTGCCCTTTGCTACCCCGGTCACAAGTCCCTTGGGGACCCTAGAGTTTAGGAGAAAGAAAGTAAAAAGTTCATGCCAAGGAGGGCATGGGCGTGCTCCCGAGAGAGCCCATGCTGGCATTCTTTGTCTTGAGGGTTTTCTCTCTTAGGTGGGGGGTCCCCAGCAAACGCTCACCACCTTCTCAAGTGCATTTTAAATTCTGATGCTGCTGCATCCGAATGAGTGTATAGGGGGAGTTCGGGATTATCCTCTGGTTGGGTTTACTGCTTTACTTTTATCACAGTCTGTCTGGCTGTTAGCGGGTTTTTGTTATTTGTTCTCCTGACTTCATCCATCCTTGGCTTTGGCTGGCACAAATGGCATCATCTGGGTCTCTCCTCTATCTTCCTTACCAGGTGATTTAAGCTATTTATTCTCTGAGCAGGAAGGAGAGGTATTAACCATTTGTTCTCAAGTATCCTTGTTTAGGGAAGATACGGTCTTATGATTCACTGGCTGACTGTAAATCGGACAAATTGTTAGGCCTTGTTTAATTACCTTGCCTCAGTCTCCCCATCCTCCAGGAATTTTCTTAGCTTGTTACTATCTTGCCTCAGTAAGTCCACGATAGTCCACAAGCAGGTAACCCTATGTACACCTATGCCCAGGAATACCTGGGCAGGAAGCACAGCTTGGGAGAGGGGGCAAGAATGACTAGAAGAGAGACAGCAGTCAGATTCGCCCTTGGAAATCTGACAGCAGGGGTGCTGCCTGAGACCTAATCATGAGATAACCTTGTGTTTTAGGTGCTCATGTGTGAGGTGACCCAGCTCAGGTCCATGCTCCAGGTTTTTGTTCTGTGCAAGTGGGTGGCTGAGATAGGAAAGGGGGGTGAGGGGAGGTAAGAATGATTAGGTGTTATGTGTTGGCCAGAGTCGTCTGTGAGTTCCTGACTCAGTTACCCATGGACAGTCAAGGGGGCAATTAGCTATGAGTATGGAGCCAAAGAAGGCTGGGTTGGAAATATAAGTCTGGGAGTCATCCGTTGTATTTATTTAAAGCCGCGGGACCAATTCGATAGCCCAAGAAGAGAAGACTCGCTCCAGGGCCTGCGCCAGGGGACACAATCTGTTTCAGTGGGACCGCAGAGGGTCCAACCAAGGAAAGGAGCCAAAGCGGAAAAACCACTGGAACTGCAGGAGGGTGTGCAGGCACCGCATCGTCAGAACCGCAGGAGCTGCAGGAGGGTGTGCAGGCACCGCATCGTCAGAACCGCAGGTGTGCAGGCACCGCATCGTCAGAACCGCAGGTGTGCAGGCACCGCATCGGCAGATGCCGCTCCCAGGGTGGAGTGGCAGAGAACTGACCACTGCATTTGGCCCCGTGGCCACGGCCAGTGGCCTTGAGAAGCGCGTTGCAGTGGTTTGGTGGCAAGAAAAACTCCTTTGGTCAATTGAAGAAAGAATGGCAGCTGATTCTGCAGCTCGCGTTTGTTGGTGGCAATAGGGGAGGCGGAACTGAAGCGGAAGTACAAACCAGGAACAAGCCGGGGGCGGGGGGGCTGCAGGCCGGAGGGCTGGGTCCGAGCATGTTTCCCCACGCCTTCGGGAACCCACAGCAGGTGCCCGCCGGGAAACGGACGGACCCCGACTCCGCCGGCCCCGCCCCGCACTACGCGCCTCAGCAACCGGGCGGCGGGCGGCCAGCGGGCGGGCGGCAGTGCGCAGGCGCGCGTCGCGCCCGCCGCTTCCTCCGAGGCCGCCCCGTTCCGCGGGGCCACTCAGGAGCCAGGACACGGGTTGCTCTTAAAGGAGAAACGGCGGCGGGCGCAGAAGTGGGCCCCGTCCTTCCTCCGCTGTCCCGCCCGCGCCTTGCGGCGGCGCAGGCGCCCTGGGAAGCTGGTAAGGCCGGGCCGGGCGGGCGCTCGCGGCGGCCCCGGGATGGCCTGTGCGCTGCCCGGTCCGCTCACTGTCCGTGTTGTGTGCTGCGGCCCGAGACCGGGTGGGGCGGGCCCCGGGCCCCCGGGACGCGTCCTTGCAGCCGAAGCTGTTTCCCACCCGGCTCCCCTTCCCGAAGGAGTTCCCGCGGGAGAACCACGCCCCCGCCCGCCGTCCCTGCCCCTCGGGGGTCGGGTCCCCTACGCCCGCCGACTGCGGCGAGTGCTATGGCGACGGTTTGGTCCTGCCCACCGCCCGCTGAGACCGCAGAGGCCGGCCGGCGAGTGGCGGGTCCCTGCGGCCCACGCGCGTCCTCTGCCTCGCAGGGCCCGGACCCATGGCTGCGTCCCCGGCAGAGGCCGACGCATCCCGCAGGCGGCGGGAGAAGCGGCGGCAGCTGGATGCGCGCCGCAGCAAGTGTCGCATCCGCCTGGGCGGCCACATGGAGCAGTGGTGCCTCCTCAAGGAGCAGCTGGGCTTCTCCCTGCACTCGCAGCTCGCCAAGTTCCTGCTGGACCGGTTAGGGCTGCGCGGGGGTCGGGGTGAGGGCGGGGCGCCCGGAGCCCCCATCCTCTCCCCAAGTGCTGGCCCGCAGCGGTATGGTATGGACTGAGTGGCTGGTGGCCTCCCGGGGTCGCACAGGGGCCCTTAGCGCCTGCCCCCTAAGTGTGTGCGCGCCCTTAGTGGAGGACGCTGGTCCGACTGGGCCCGGCCTGAACTGCCTCTTGTCCCTCTGGCAGGTACACTTCTTCGGGCTGTGTGCTCTGTGCAGGTGGGTAGGCAGCAGCTGGGGGAAGGGGCTCAGGTACCCTCGGGGGAAGCGGGGCAGCATCGAGTGGTGCGACCCAGGAAGACGCTCCCTAAGGGGATGGATCAGAGGGAGCCCTTGGGTTTGGGGAAGAGGTAAGGCGTTGGGGAGCCCAGGGCAGTTAGGTGAGAGCAGCCCCTGGGAAAAGAGCAGCTTCTCAGGGCCTCGCTGCCTGGGCTCTGAAGAATGGTAGACTGCATGGGATCAGGGCTGCTCAGGGGTGTTACCCCGCAAGGCTGTCTGGGTGTGGCTCTCAAGGATGAGAAGAGGGGGCAACGCAGCTTGCTCTGACTGTCACCTTCACCCCTTTAGGTCCTAAGCCTTTGCCCCCCAAGGGTCTGCAGTATCTGGTGCTCCTATCTCATGCCCACAGCCAAGAGTGCAGCCTGGTTCCCGGGCTTCGGGGGCCCGGGGGCCGAGACGGTGGGCTTGTGTGGGAGTGCTCAGCGGGCCACACCTTCTCCTGGGGCCCCTCTTCAGGCCCCACACCTCCAGCGGAGCCCAAGCCAGTCCTCCTTCCAAGTACTTCCCAGAGAAGCTGGTGCCCAGAGGCCAGGGGTGGGCAGGAGCCTGCAGGTAGGCCGGGGAGAGGAGCTGCGGAGAATAGGAAGGGAAAGGGGTTTCCACCTCTGGAGCTCAGAACCTTTGCCTCTAAAAGTCATCTGTTCTCAATGGACTATGCTGTCTGGGAAATACATCCTTAAACAGACATTTAGGTGTAAAAGGAACGTACATAATAGGATGTATGGCATGTGTTTTGGTGGGAAAATAAGTGGGGAGAAAGCACTTCTGAGAGAAGATCTCTCTGGGAAGGCAAGTGGAGACCAGATTGCCTGTGGGGAGAGCTAGGCCACTAGGAGGCAGTATTGGAAAGGAGACTTTTCACAATGTACCTTTTTATACTGTGTGCTTTTTTTAACCTGGTGAATGTGTCATCTTTAAAATAAAATACCCTTTCCCACTGTAGTAGCCTCTTCCCCTTCCTAAGAGTCCCCCCGTGAATTCAGACCTTAGAGTCCACCTGCCCTTATCCCTCCAGCTAGAGTATCTTCTCCTTTAATCCCACCTGTGCCAACAGGTTTAGAATCAGAACATGAGGAGAGGACGCAGGAGGCGAGGTTGCCCAGGTGAGGCTGGGTGAAGGAGGGGCACGCTAGATGGGTGGGCTAGATGGGAGGGATCAGAACCTCAGGCTTGCCTTCTTTGCCCCTGCAGAGGAATGGGACCCCCTCCGGAGTCCTTCCTGCCCCCAGAAGAAGACGAGGGGGAAGATGAAGATGAGAGTGAAGAGGAGATGCTCAGTGATGCCAGCCCATGGACCTACAGCTCCTCCTCAGATAAGCAAGTTGAGGCTGAGGGAGGACACAGCAGAGCAGGAGAGTGCAGGCAGCTAACCAGGGATGAAGAGTTTTGCAGACTTGGTGGGAAAGGCAGAGGGAACTGGAGGCTTAGAATTGGGTGTTAGGCTTCAAGGGAGAAAGAAGGCTGAATGCAGATAGGAGGAGAGGCCTGGGTGGAGTTGTTCTGAGTTTGGGATCGTCTCGATTTCAGGGCTGGGGTGGAGCTGTGGCTGGCTGAGGGCCCAGGGAGTTAATGTTCTCCTCTTCATTCTTTCAGCTGTGAGCCAGATGCCCCCAGACCACACCCTTCCCCTGTCACCCATGCACTTAAAGAGGGAGAGACACCTCTGGCCCCTGCAGCTGCCCCCACTTCTCTTGCTGTGCCACCCTCATCAGCATCCCCATTGGATTCTGGAGCTCCTCCGTCTGTAGGAGATGGGGGGAAACCAGAGCTCAGTCAGACCCCTGAAGTGGCCCAGCCAGCTGAGCCCCTGGCCAGGTAACCTACTGGCTGAGCCAGAGGGCAGGGGTGTCCTGGGACATGGCCCTTCCTTGAGGCCCTCTGCTCCCCCTTTGCTGCTCGTAGCCCTGGGAGTCAGGTCCAGCCTGCTCTGGCTGTAGCCTGGGATGAGGACAGTGCACAGATTGGCCCCAAGAGAATTAGGTAAGCCTGGGGCAGGGCTCTGGAAGGGTCTGAGAGGAGGGAGGAGGCTGAGAGGGGAGCCTGCAGGAGTCTTCATGCTCCTCCCTATTCTGCTCCCCCAGGAAAGCTGCCAAAAAGGAGCTGCTGCCTTGTGACTACCCTGGCTGTGGGAGGATCTTCTCCAACCGGCAGTATTTGAATGTGAGGATGTGAAGGGCACAGGTTGGGTTCCATGCGGCCTCGGTGGAGAAGGGCTGAAGGAGAAGCTGAGGCAAAGGAAGCTGGGATGTGGGGGGATTGGAAGTCAGGAAAAGAAGGGTTGGTGTGGACACGCAGAGCTTACCTGCAGTTCACAATCACTAAACCAGGTGACTGGTAGGGAAGGCAGAAAACCCAGCTTTGGACACACTACCACTGCCCACTGCTGCTTGTTGCATGGCCTCCAGGGACCCCAGGAGATGACGGTAGCAACCTCAGGTTCTCTGCATGATAGTGACTGTTATAAGCACTTGACCTTTCGATCTTTGAAACGTCCTTAGGGAGTAGATGCTGATACTGTTCCCACTTTGCAAACCAGGAAGCCAAAGTACACGTGGTTAAACTGTCCGAGACTCCTCAGCTAGTGCGGTAGTGCTGGGGTCTCCGAGTTTTGTCCTCATATTCAGGAGAAGTTTGAGGCACAGTAAGGGCAGGGGCAGGGCCCACCCCGACACTCAGCCAGAGCCCTCAGGACAGGTCTGGGGCCTGAGGAGGGCTCACACAGGGCTGGTGAGGCATGGGTGCACCAGAAGCAAGGAGCGGGGAGAGTCCCCAGGGGCAGTGAAGCTCTGGGCTGTGGGCATTCAGCAGGGCTGGTCGGATACACTGAGCCTGTTCCAGGGGGAGATGGAAGCAGCCCCAACAGCAGTTTAACTCAGAAAGTGGACAAAAAATAAAATGAGAGAATTTATGTACATGAACAACAGTGGGGTGACTGTGGGGGTGCGGGGGGGGGGTGGAGGTGGAAGAGGGCATAGAGGGGATAAATAGTTATGGAAAAAATAAATAAAATGAAATCAAAAAAAAGGAAGGAAGGGGAAGCCCATGGGATTTAATGAGACGGGGTGTGAACCTGGGTCACATAGGCAGAGAAATGTATTCCAGAAGTATTTAGAAGCCAAGGTTGAAGAACACACTACCCGTAGGAGTGTTCCGGGTTGGGAGTATGTGTGTCCAAAACAGATGTCAGAGAAAACCGTGTAACATATATCTGTGGTGATCTTTCACTGAAAAGTAGGCCATCTGGGTGATGTTGTACTTGAATGTTGATAGTGGAGAGGACAGTCATGCCCCTAAAATCTGTCCCGTCCTCAGCAGACAGCACATTCATAGCTGGGGACCTGGGCATTGCAAGAGGAAATTGTGGCAAGGAGGTGAGGTCATAGAAGTCAAGGCTACAATAAGATGAGGGCATTTTGTGGTCAGGATGGTATGTGTAGATGATGTGAGCCAGCGGTGATGATTTTCGGCAGAAGAGCCTGTCTAGTGGGTCAGCTCTGGGGTCTCCCTGAGGAGACCATTCCCTTCCTTCCTTAGCACCATAAGAAGTACCAGCACATCCACCAGAAGTCCTTCTCCTGCCCAGAGCCAGCCTGTGGAAAATCCTTCAACTTCAAGAAACACCTGAAGGAGCATGTGAAGCTGCATAGTGGTCAGTGGGGGGAATGCCTCCTCGTTTCCCCCGGGGATCCTTTCAGCACACCCTTGGGGACCCATCATCTCCCCCTGTGGGTCCCTTTACCTCCCCCTGTAGGTCTATCATGTCCTCTTATGGGACCGTTCACCTCCCCTTGGGGTTCCTTTACCATCTGTGAGTCCCTTCACCTCCCCCTGTGGGGCCCGTCAACTATCTGTAGTTCCTGTCAGACTCTCTAGAGGACTCCCTCGCACACTCATCATGCATTCCCTGTGCTGAGCACGTACCTGCTTGAGACTGTTGTAGGTGCTGGGACTCCTTGGTGAGCAAAGCAGGCAGTCGTCACCTAAGCTGCCCACTCCCATGATACAGAGCATGGAAGAAGCGAAAGCATGGAAGGGAGGGGTGCAGGGCGAGTTGCTCTTGTAGGGAGGGAAGGTGCTTTGAGCAAAGACCTCAGTGAAAGGAGAAATGGAGACGTGTTGGTCTCTACAAGCAGCATGTGGAAGGATGAGAAGACAGATATGTGGTGGTGGCCCCAAGACTACCATGAGGACAGCTCGGCTCCTTGGGCAGATGAGATGGCTTCCACCTCAGGGTCTTGAACCGGGAAGGGACGCAGCTGACTTTAAAAGGAGAGCTGTGGCCCTAGTCAGTCTTGCTCAGTGGCTAGAGCGTCAGCCTGCGGACTGAAGGGTTCCGGGTTTGATTCCAGTTAAGGGCACAGCGTTGGTTACAGCCCCAGGCCCTGGTCAGGGGCATGTGGGAGGCAACCAGTCCATGTGTCTCTCTCACATGTCGGTGTTTCTCTCCGTCTCCCTTTCCCTTCCACTCTGCCTAAAAATCAGTGGAAAAAATATCCTTGAGTGAGGAATTAAAAAAATAAAAAGACTGTGGCTGCCACGTGGAGTAGGGGACAGCAGGGATGTGTGGGGCACAGTGATGGTGGTCTGGAAGCTGACGAGAGTGGAAGCAGGACTGCCATGGGAAGGACACATTAGGCACAGGTGGGATGGGTGGGAGGAGTCGGATGACTCGGAGGATTCCAGCCTGAACAACTGGGCAGAAGATAATACGACTTCTTGAAACAGAGACACGTGCTTTAGGAAAGGGACATTTTACTTGAGGCATACGTATAGGTATCCCAGAAGATGTGAATCCGGAGTTTGGGATATGGGTAAAAAAAGTTTACTTGTCATGAGCACATGGGTGGTTTTTGGAGCTGTGGTGGCATAACCCCACATGGAAGGACTGAGCCAGGCGAAGGGGCTTGAGCAGGCAGGTGGGAAGGGCAGCTGTAGAGGAGCCAGCAAGGCAGGTGAGAAAACTGGCATGGACGGACCAAGTAAAGTACTCGGGAGGGAACTTGTGCCGGTGCACAGGGCTGAGTAACAGGGTGAGGACAGGCCACCAGACAGTCCTTGACTAGATGGTGGTTGACAAGGGAAATGACAGCCAGAATGGAGTGAGTTACAGGCAGAAAGGAGCTAAGGAAGTGGAGACAGTGAATATGAACAACGCTGGGTATTGCTGAGAAAACAAGCAGAGAATTGGGGCCTTAACTAAGAGGGCTGTAATCTTGGGGCACACAATGGGACCGATCCCTCAGAGAGGAAAGACTTACTGACTGGGTTGGGGTGGGCACCCTCTGGTCAGTGAGGGGCTATCTCAGGCACAGTTGGAAGGTGGTCACAGAGGAGCAGGCAGTAGGCACATCGGTGGGCACAGAAGCATTCTGGCTGGTGGATCTGGAGGCAGGATATGGGCTTCCCTCTTATTGATGACTTCAAAAACAAGCTCAGTGATGAATGACCCTCCTGGAGAGGAGGTGGTGTGAACATGGCCTTCTGGACTCCAAAGAGGGGCGAGTGAGCTGACCAGGGAAATGCACAGGCCTGTGGCAGCCTTTGAGATCTGTGGTGGATGGATGTGGACACTGTGGGGAGGGGTTTCTGCCCCCTCCGTATGCATAGAGGCCTGGGGCAGGCCCAGGGTTGTGTTTATGCTGCATTGGTTTTAACCTAGCAGGTACAGCTGAGGGAAAGAGGGACAGGTGAATTGGTGTGAGTGACTGAAGGCTACACAGCTGTCCTAGAAACCGTGCTGGGCAAGGAGGGACTGGGGACGGTGTTGGGCCCTGGACTGGCAGCCTCGAGTCACTGGATTATCAGTGTGACGAAGTAGGGTATGGTAGGCAGGTCCATGGCTGGAACTCGGATGGTTGAAATTGTGGTGATGGGGTATGTCTTAGAGTGGTGATTGAGCAGGGTGGGCTGCTAGGTCAGTGAATGTCACGTCACGAAACGAAGAAGTGAGTGCTGGCCAAGTAGGAAGCAAGCTGACGCTAGGAAAGCTGGCGAGAGGCCTGGAGCCAGTATTGCCTGGAGCACAGGAGTGATGGAGTTGAAGGCTGCCGGTGTGTGTGGTCTGAGGGCAGGCTACATAGAGTGGTGTTGCAACAGGTCTAAAGGGCACCTTGAGAAACTTGGGGTGGCAGGGAGGGCAGGTTCCAGAAAAAAAATAGAGAGGGGGTTGGTGACAGCCACAGGCCGTTTTGGGGATGTGATTTGTAGGCGGAATGGGGACAGCACTGTGGGGGCTGGTGGATGGGCAGAGGAGGGGCCACAGCCTGGAGATGGATGCTGGGGTGTCCCCATGCCCCCGCAGACACCCGGGACTACATCTGTGAATTCTGCGCCCGGTCTTTCCGCACCAGCAGCAACCTGGTCATCCACCGGCGCATCCACACTGGAGAGAAACCGCTGCAGTGAGTGTGGGGTGTTGGAGGAGGGGGCCGGCAGGACACCTAGGAAACTGGGCTGAGGCCCCTAACTCCCCTCTGCTGCCGCTGGCACAGGTGTGAGATCTGCGGGTTCACCTGCCGCCAGAAGGCCTCCCTGAACTGGCACCGGCGCAAGCACGCAGAGACAGCAGCCACCCTGCGCTTCCCCTGCGAGCTCTGTGGCAAGTGCTTTGAGAAGCCAGACAGCGTCGCAGCTCACTGCAGCAAGAGCCACCCAGCGCTGCTCCTGGCCCCATCAGAGCAACTCAGCCCAGTGGAGCCCCGTTCCAGTGTCTCTCCCCCTGCGCTCCTGGGGCCCACTGATGGGTGCAGACCCTCAGGTGTGTCAGGCTCTCACCCTGCTTCCTAAGCAGCGCCCATGGGACTGAAGAGGAGAAAGGCCGACCGCCTGGTCCCTGGGAACTACGGTGAGGGAGAGTCAGGGCACAGGCAGGACTGGACTCCAGGGCAGTGAGGCTGAAGTAGTCTTCCTACAGGCAGAATAAACGCAGTATTTTACATGGACGTGTGGGCAGAGTGAGTGATTTTGCACCGGAGGCACAGGAATCCCGAGGCGCCAGCCCTGTTCCTCTGCAACCCCCGCTTCCCTCCCGCACCCCACCCACCTTCCTGAGAGCGGGCCATCTCTCTAAGGCAGCAGGCAGTGCCTCTGGTGTACACATGTCCTTCAGTCGAACTAGCTCCGCCGCCATTTCTGCCTGCAAATTTCCAATCTGTCAGAAGACCAAGGAGGCTAGTAGCTAAGTGGAGCCAGGAGACAGGAAGGGCAGGTGGGACGTGGCTGTGGCCACATCTGTGATCATTACCTGAAGAGGCAGGACATCGAAAGTACCCAGGCTGAACAGAGAAGACAGCTAACGTGGGGAGACGAGGAAGAAACTCCTGAGAGCACACCCCAGCGGCCGTGGGACACCCCAACCCCAGCCTCTCCCAAGCACCTGGGGGCCTGTCCTGACGCCTTCCCCCGCCCGCAGAGGAACAGGGGACTGGCAAGCACGCAGGTGTAGGGCTCGCAGGAGGCCAGGGAGGAAAGACCCCACCTTGCGAGTTGGCCCGCAGGCCCTGGGACACAGAAAGTCCCTGCGTTTGCTGTCCTGCCGCCCAGCACAGATGAGGGCCGCTGCGGTGGTGCCCCGGGTGGTGAGGCGGCGCGAGCCTGTGGGCCCGCTGTGCTGCGGCGGGAGCGGCAGGGGCTGAAGCACTTGCGCGCTCGGCCCGGTGCGGCTCGCGGTGCAGCGCTCGCTGGGTCCGCGGCTCGGCCTCCCCGCTCCCTCTCTCCGGGCGCGTTCCCTGAATGCAGGCACGAGCCCACCCCGGGCGGGCGGCGCAGCGGGGATGCGGCTGGAGGTGCGCATCGTTGCTGCTCTCGCGACCCGGTGGTTGCACTGCACTCTGCGCTTGGTTCTTCCCGCTGTGGGGCATCTGTCAGCCGACACTGGAGTCACCTGGACTTTATGCTGAGGCACTGGAGCGGCCCTACCACAGTCCCCTCGCCGGTGGCCCACTGGCTCTTCCGACCTCGGACGGCCGCGGCACCCCGTCAGCCGGCTCGCCGGCTCCCCCTCGCGGACCGAGGGGCCGGGGCCGGCCGAGCGCGCGGCGCCGAGCTGGGGAGCAGAAGGTGCCTCTGAGGAGGGGTCCCGCCTCAGCTGCGCTCTCCCGCGGGAGCCTCAGCGGCCGTTCCGCCGCGGGAGACCGGGAGGCCTGAGAAGGCTTCCGCGACGGCTCCGCCCCGCGGCCCCGCTGACCGAGCGGAGGATCACGGCCGTCCCGCCCGCCTCCAGCAGAAGGCCCGCCCTCCTCGCCAGTCCCTCTCGCCCCCAGGACGCTGCGCGGAGCCCAGCGCACCCTCTGCGCCCGCGTACCTGAGTCGGGTGCCCCGCCGGGTCCTCGGAGATACGCGCACCCTCCGGAGCCACGGCCACCCAACCCACCCGGTATAAGGCGTCTTGCAAGGAGGCCAGGTGATACCTGCGCTCTCCCTTGCGGTGCGTTTGCGTGTGTTCTCATTTTCTAAGCATTCCAGCTCCAGTGCCCTCCCCGGAAAAACGGCAGCTTCCCAGCTGCCCGGGATGACTCCGCTGACAGATTCCCAACCCTGGGACGAACCAAGTACAGGAGAGTGCCGTCTAACAATCCCGAATAACGAGACCAGGAAAGCATGCATACATTTCATGAAATCCTGAATTTTACATTTACCTCTTTAAGCAATGGGGAATTTTATTAACTCTAAGTTGCAAACAGTATAAAGCCACATCAAAATGGATTTCAGGAAGTGAAAGAGGAAAACAAGGGCAAACTTACAAGCTGCATCAATAACATACATTCAGCTGGGCAGGCGTGGCTCAGGGGCTGAGCGCCAACCTATGAGCCAGGAGGTCGTGGTTGGATTCCTGGTCAGGGCACATGCTGGGGTTGCGGGCTTGATCGCCAGTAGGGGACAGGTAGGACAAGCAGTGATTCTCTCTGATCGTTGATGTTTCTCCTTCTCCCTTCCTCTCTGAAATCAATAAAATATACATATTTTAAAAACATTCATTTTAAGGATGTGACACAGGGATTCAATGTAATTTTAATTAATTTAAACAGAACTCTTGATAGAAAATGATTTCAGGTTGTGCTGCTTACTGTATGCTGCCACTTTCAAGGTCTTGGATACAGATTTCATCAGAGACTGCTACTTATTCAGGTAAAGTAATTGGGGAGGCTATAGTAAAGCAGATACAGGTAAACTAGATAAACCTGGTATAGCACAAAACCAGAATATTTATTGAGAGTACATTTAAACAACAGCTTTCTTTAAAACAGAAGCTTCTTACAAGAAGAGACAAACCAAAGAACTTACATACTTATATGCATAGCCCATAGACATGGGCAATAGGGTGCTGAAGACCTGGGGGATGGGGGAGGGGCTGAAAGGAGGTGGAGCATCTATATACTATCAACAATTATATATATATATATATATATATATATATATATATATATATATATATATATCTCCAAAAAAATGGAAGCACCTTACTAGTCCTAAATGATGAAATTTTAGTCCTTAATAACTTAAATAAAGAAAGCTGCATTAGCACTGGCCAGGTGGCTCAGTTGATTGGAGTGTCATCCCTTTCTACCAAAAGGTTTGATTCCTGATCAGGGCACACACCTAGGTTGCGAGTTCAATTCTGGTAGGGGGGATACTGGAGGCAACTGATCATTTTTTCTTTTTCATGTCCATGTTTCTCTCTCTCTCTCCTCCCCCCCTCTTTCTAAAAAAGAATAAAAACATAATCAGGTGAGGATTTAAAAAGAGGAAAGTTACATTAGATAAAAATTATGTTTCAAATCACATCTACGAATCAGTGGTTCACAAAATAAGACATAGACAATGAGCTTAAAATTATGAAACAGAACCTTCAGGGGGAAATCAGTTTCAAAGTAAAGTACACTGTAAGGATAAAATCAGTTTTTATGATTGAACCCAAAGACTAAGAGCAGTAGTATAAATTATACTAGTATCACATGCAAATTTGTAGCATCTTTAGAAAATATTGTTATTTTGGTTATTTTCACAGATTGGAGCATTTAAAATGTGAGTAGATACATTTAAATTTAACATATTGTGCATTGTTAAAAATATTTTGCATAATCTTAAATACTGAAACAAGAAGACAGCTTCAAGATGGAGGTGGCAGCAGCCTCTGCAGCCTGACAGGAGCCCCATGGCATCTGCGCAGAGCTGCCTCAGTCCATCTTGATAAAATCCTAGGCTCCATGGGGCTACGATGGAGCCCCCCCTGCCGATGAGCTGAGCCATCCTGGGCAGTGGGCACTGTCAAAGTGTACCTGCCCAGCAAGCATCGCACATGGTGACTGTCCAGGATGGCATGAGTGTTTACCACGCTCCAGACAAGGCTCTCAGGGTGCAGGGTCTCAATTAGGATTGCTGTGCGGTCTACCAGCTCATCAAAGGGTAAAAGAGAGTCACTGCCTGGGACACAGCCATTGCCCCCTGGATGGCGAGGAGCTCATTGTTGAGGTCCTTGAAGACGTCCCACTGACTGTGCACAGTTTTGTACAGAAGAGCTTCTTCAGCCTAGCATTCTGTGACTTCTGCCTTAAGTTCTGTTCCATGACTCCCGCTGCCAAACCTGCAAGTTCCACCAGCACTGTTCCTCTAAGTTCCCCACAGTCTGTGTTGATATGAGTACCAACTGCCAACAGTCCTATCACAGTATCCAGGCTTTATCTGGAGGCTACAGACAGCAGGAGGCTCCCCCCAACGGTCCACTGAATGAACCACTAACCTCTCAGGGTTCCAGCTCCGGCACCCAGCACTGAGACCCTGAGCACTTCCCCTTTCCTGCCGTGGCCAATGCCACCTGCAGTGCATCAGCTCCACGGCTACCCCCAATGTCAATATGGTCAGCACCACAACCCTCCTGGCCTCCAGCCTCATCCAGCTGGCTGCCCAGAGTTTCAGCACTGATGCTGCTGGTGGTAGAGGTGGCAGTGATGGAGTGTCCTAGGGGAGCCCCAGCCCAGCCAGTGTGTCCGTGGGGAGGAAGTCTCCACATTCCAAGACCCTGTCAGAACAGCAGGCGAGGAAGTCCTGGGCTGATGACAAGAAGAAAGATTCGGGCTAGCAGGATTCAGGCTGTTCTGGCAGGTGCCACCCAGGGAGGTGCAGCTGCTGAAGAGGACCGGACCGGCTCCTTTGGCACCGTGTTTCATGGGTGGTGCCATGGCCATGTGGCTGTGAAGATGCTCAAGGTGGCCCAACTCACAGCTGAGCAGTCCAGGCCTTCCAGGAGATTCAGGTGCTCAGGAAGACACCTCACTCAACATCTTGCTATTCCTGGGCTTCATGACCCAGCCGGGATCTGCCATCATCACACGGAGGTGCCAGGCTCCCACCCCTTCCACCACCTGCACGTGGCCCACACAACACTTCGACCGGTCCAGCTCATGACGAGGCCTGGCAGACTGCCCAGGGCATGGACTCCCTCCCGAGAACATCAGCCACCGGCATCTCCAGTCTAACAGCATCTTTCTATATGAGGGGCTCACAGTGAAGATCCATGACTTCGGCCTGGCCGCGGTGACCACGCAGTGGGGCGGGGCCCAGCCCTTGGAGCAGCCCTCAGGCTCTGCGCTGTGGATGGCGGCTGAAGTAATCCATATGCAGGACCTGAACTCCTACGGCTTCCAGTCAGATGTCTATGCCTATGGCAGTGTTTTTCAGCCTTCTGGCCCTTTAAAACAGTTCCTTATGTTGTGACCCAACCATGAAATTATTTTCGTTGCTACTTCATAACTGTAATGTTGCTACTGTTATGAATTATTGCGGGAGGCCAGGTGCAAGCTGACAATGAATGATAAGATTCAGTCCCCTACCCACACAGTTTTCCCAGGCTTGTTTGGATGGCGAATTATCAGTAGAATGAGAGCAATCTTTCAAGGCTTTCCCAAGAAGTCTGTAACTATTTACTGAGATATGCTGTACCAAGGTTTCTCTCCCTTAGATGTTTAGAAAAACAAAGAATACATTTCTGTTAACGAGCCTCCTATTCAGAGTTTGTGTATAAAAGGTATTACGCAGTTAATAAAGTTGCTGCAGTCGATCAACGACTTGCAGACCTCCCATCCCCAGCTTTTTCTTGTCTTTCTTTTCTCAATTCCCACCTCCCTACCTCAGCCACCCTGGTTTGCCTGTCAGGCTGGCCCTGACAAATTGTCATGTAAATACCTAATATGCAGAATGGTCTTAGGCAACCCCTGTAAAGGGTCGTTCAACCACCAAAGGGGTAGCGACCCACAGGTTGAGAACCGCTGGCCTATGGGGTTGTGCTCTACGAGCTTATAACCAGATTATCCCTATGGTAGGCTGTGACAACATCTCAGCAACTGCCCTGAGGCCATGCAGCGCCTGCTGTCTGTCTGCTTCGAGTTCTAGGCAGGAGCGACCCATCTTCTCCCAGATCGTGGCCAGGACTGAGTTGCTACAGGGGTCACTCCCCAAGATTGAGCGGAGTGCTTCCGAACTCGCCTTGCATCGCACCCAGACTGACGAGTTGCCCGCCTGCCTACTCAAGTGCAGCCCGCGTTGTGCCTTAGGCCCCGCCCCCAGCCACCAATCTCCGCCTTCTACACCAAGGAGCCCTGCCCACCAATCAATCAATGTCCCATCTCTGCCTATACTGCCTCAAGAACCCCCATTTCTGCTTTGGGAGATGAGGGGATCCCATGTGATTTTCTAATTTCTCTGGAATTGGGGGACCTCAAAAGACTGAGACCACAGCCTCATCCACAGTTTGGTTTTTTTTCTTGACTTTGGGGATACTTCTAAATTTGGGAGCTCCTCCATCTCCTATGGCTGGGATTTGCAGCAGGGATTCCACTTAGAACCTCTCTGGAATTTGTGTACCATGTGCCCATATGGATTTGGGGGTTCCTTCTGTATCTCCCCCATCATTCAAGGACTCCCCTCTTTCATCACCAAGAAGCACAGAATTCTGCTGGGGGAAAATAATCTTAAACACTTTTTTTAAATAAAGCTTAATTGAGTCTGTGTTATTGTGCTTAAAGGTCTGTATTGAGTTCAAAGACTGGTGCCACCACTTACCAGCAACATATGGCTCCATTTCCTCAATTGTAAAGTGAAGGTACAATATTACCTTTATTGGTTGTCTGGAGGATCAAATGAATAAAAATAAGCCACTCAGAACTGTTCCTGACAAAGATAAACACTGCATTGTTGGCTGTTTTTTGTTTTTTGCTAATCCTCACCCGAGGATATTTTTCCTTTGATTTTTGGGGAGAGGGAAAGACAGACAGAAACATCAAAGTTGCCTCCTGCACCGCCTTGACCAGAATCAAATCCAGGATCTTTGGTCTGCAGGCTGACACTCTATTCACTGAGCCAAACCATCAAGGGCAAGTAGTTTGCTGTTTTTATCACTAAATGAGATGAGCAACTTGGAAAAACAATTTACTTCCAGATTTTACAAGGATAGAAATAATTCAGTGATTTTAGTAATATAGGCTGTCCCTTTTATTAACATTTATTAGCAGATTTGATATATATTACTGGGAGCAAATTTTCAAACATTTTAAAAACAGCTTTATTGAGGTATAATTGACATACAGAATCTCACATACTGAAATGTATAATTTCAAAAGTTCTGACATATGTATACACAAATCAAATTCTCACTTTAATCAAGATAGAGAACATATTCACTACCCATAAGTTTCTGGGTGCCATTTTGCAATCCCTGCCACCTTTCCTCTAGACAAACATTGATCTGCTTTCTGTCACCATACATTAATCAACTAATATGTTTAATTAGTAATTGATGGTGATATTTATTAAATATTTGTTAAATATTTATTAAATATTATTAAATTTATTAAATATTGATGGTAGAAAAAAATGAAAGCAAATAAAAAGGTAGTTTCTATGCTAATTTGAAAGAATATATACACCCCTATGTTAATTGAAGCATTATTTACAATAGCCAAGCTTTGGAAGCAGCCCAGTGTCCACCAGTAGATGAGAGGATAAAAATGTACCAAGTAGGCTGTGGTACATTTACACAATGGAATCCTACTCAGCCATAAAAAAGGAAACCTTACCCTTTGTGACAGCATTATACTGGAGAGCATTATACTAAGTGAAATAAGCCAGTCAGAGAAATACAAGTACCATATGATGTCATATATATGTGTGTGTGTGTGTGTGTGTGTGTGTGTGTAAAGAAATCTATATAAATAAAAATGTAAATGTTCATTTGTTCAAAATCTCAAATCTCTGAAAGTTCTTCACCGATTGCTTTGAAATTTTGACACAACGTTGCATTGAATACGCGCGTGTGTTTACATACCTACATTATACAGATGTCACACCTGTGACAGGTAAAAACATGCTTTTTTTGAAAAACAGCGCCATCTGTTGGACGTAAAAGCAACACACGCTACGAATTTAATATTATTCAGTCTAACAGTATATATATAGATTTGAGAGAGGAAGGGAGAGGGTGAGAAAAACATCTATGTGAGAGCAAAACATCAATATCAATCACCTGCTGCCCACAAGCATCCCAACCATGGATCCAAACCATAACCTGGGTATGTGCTCTGACCAGGAATCAAAACAGCAAACTTTGGGTGCAAGGGACGATGCTCACCTGGTAGAGCCATGCTGGCCAGGCTTGCCTTGCTTCTTTAATAAATTTACTTGCTTTACTTTTTAATAAGTTGGCTTTACTACAAAGCAATCATCCCAAATCACTCATTTGAATTCCTTCCCACAAGATTGAAAGAACCGAGGAGGAAACAGCCCTCCTCAGGGGGCTTCAACTCAGGGGGCTGTCCTATGAAAGCTTTTTTTTGGTGTTTCTGGGGTGCCTGTAACAGAGGGATTGAAAAAAAAGAAAAAAAGGAGAAAAAAACTCATGGACACAGACATCACTATGGTGATTGTTGGGAGGGAGGAGGTGGAGGAGGATATAGGGGGATTAAATGGTGATGGACATATCTGACGTGGGGTGATGAACACACAATAGTGTACAGATGATGTGTTGTAGAATTGTGCACCTGAAACTGTAATTTCATTAACCAGTATCACTTACCTCAATAAATTCAATAAAAGGAAAAAAGTTTCTAATAGTAGAAAAATAAAAAAAATAAAAATGAAGGAAATTTGGGTGAAGAAATTTATATAAATAAAAATGTAAAAGTTCGTTTGTTCAAAATCTCAAATCTCCAAAAGTTCTTCACCAATTGCTTTGAAATTTTGACACAACGTTGCATTCAAATACGCACGTGTTTTTACATACCTACATTATATAGATGTCACACCTGTGACAGGTAAAAACATGCTTTTTTGAAAAAACAGGTAAAAACATGCTTTTTTTAAAAAAAAAAACAGTGCCATCTGTTGGACGTAAAAGCAACACACACTATGAACTTAATATTATTCAGTCTAACATTCAAAACCAGGCAGTCACATACAAGTCCATCAACACTGTTGTGGAAGCAGATGAAGCGGTTAATTATCCAACAGAACTTTGGAATTCACTCAATTTGCCAGGGATGGAATTTAATCGGCGTGCCAATTATCATGTTGCAAGATATCAACCAGCGTGGGGTTGGACCTCGGGCTGGGGCTGGGCTAGGGCTTGGGACACGGGCGGCCGCTGAGGTCCCCCTCACACCAACAGCCCAGGGTTCACCGGGAATGTGGCAGGTGAGGGCAGGGGAGCTTCCTCAGCTCCTTTTTCCTCCGGCTTTTGGACGGCTAGGCCAGGGCCCCTGCTGGCGGGAGTCAGGAGGGTTCAGGCTGCTGGTGGGGAGCTGGGGGATGTGCACGGCCAGACCAGCCTAGCGGGAGGGGGGAAAAGGGCGGGGGGGGGGGGGGGCGGCAGCCCAGGAGGGTGCATTGTATACCCACAAGCATTGGGCAATTAAACATATTAGAAACATGTGCTTTCTCTTTTCTTTCTTTTCCATTTAACCAGACTGAGCCACAGCAATGCATGGCCGGGTACAGCTAGTTAAAAAATAAAAATTTATAAGAATATTTTATTGCACTGAGAAATAGTTGACTGTGATACTACCTAGTAATTAATGGCATTACTAACATCTTTATATGGCTTTCGTATTTTTATATTTCATTCATTAGCTTAGTCAACTGGGTGGGTTGGTTATTTGTGCCAGGGACTGGAAGGGGGTAAACGTGGTGGGGAGATCATGTAGACCTGTGCTGTCCCTTTGTCATTAGCCCCATGTGGATATTCAAACCACAATTAAAATTTTAGTTCTACAGTTCCACTAGCTACATTTTATTTATTTATTGTTAAATATTTTTATTGATTTCAGAGAGGAAAAGAGAAACACCAATGATGAGAATCATTAATTGGCTGTCTCCTGCACATCCCCCACTGGGGATCAAGCCCACAACCCGGGCATGTGCCCTTGCCTGGAATCAAACCTGGGACCCTCAGTCTGCAGGCCAACACTCTATCCATATCCACTGAGCTAAACCAGATAGGGCTCCACTAGCAACATTTTATTATTATTTACTAGGGGCCTGGTGCACAAAAATTTGTGCACTGGGGGGGGGGGTCCCTCAGCCTGGTCTACACCCTCTCCACTCGGAACCCTCGGTACTACTGGCTCCTAACCGCACACCTGCCTGCTGGCCCCAGTGCCGAGGGGGACTCAGAGCCACTGGGGTGTTGGGCACCCTACAGGCCTGTCCCGGGTTCCTGAGGTCCCAGCGGCCCCAGCGCTGAGGTGGGATCAGAGCCGCTGGGGTGCGGGGCGCCCTCCAGGCCTGTCCCAGTGCTGCTTCTGACCCACCCCGCTCCTCCGCCAGTGACTCACCTGTTGCTGTTTGCTCCTTGGCTGCCGGCTTCCATCTAGGCTGGGTTACTTTGCTTACAGCCACTCTGATTGGCTGGTGGGCGTGGCTTAGGAGTCCCAGAGAAATGGTTAATTTTAATATTATGCTTTTATTAGATAAGATTATTTTGATGCACCGTTCCTAGAGGTACTGCAATACCAGGCCAACGTGTGGAGTGGACGGAGCAAGCTCCTATTCCATCTCCTAACTCCAAAAATCCATTTAATATATCGTCCTCAGATAGAGGACATATCAGATATAAACTGATAATAGATACTACACTTGATCTTAGCCAAAAGGCCAAAAGCGATTACTAGCTAGCTACATTTTAAGTTCTCAATAGTGCAGATAGTGAGATTCCCATCATTGCTTAGAGTTCTATTGAACAGTTGATTCAGAAGACATTTTTATTTGATTTTAGAAAGAGGAAGGGAGGAACATCAATTTTGTTGTTTCACTTCTTTGTCCATTCATTGGTTGATTCTTGTATGTGCCCTGACTGGGGATTGAACCTGAAACCTTGTTGTATTGGGACAACATTCTAACCTAGTGGTTCTCAACCTTCTGGCACTTTAAAACAGTTCCTCATGTTGTGACCCCCAACCATAAAATTATTTTCGTTGCTACTTCATAACTGTAATGTTGCTACCATTATGAATCGTCATGTAAATACCTGATACGCAGAATGGTCTTAGGCGTCCCCTGTGAAAGGGACGTTCGACCACCAAAGGGGTCGTGACCCACAGGTTGAGAACCGCTGTAACCAAATGAGCTACTTGGCTAGAGCCGGACGACTCTTGAGGCACATTATCTACAGTGGAGATGAGGAGGGTTGAAGCTGTGATAATAAAATGGAAAGAAGGGATATCCCTGAGATACTTAATGTGATGCAGAGTGAAGGTGGGGATTCTTTTAGCATGTTTTCTCTGTTTCTCCCTATGGTAAACGGGTAGAACCATTCACCATCGAAGTAAATACAGAAGAAGCAGGATTTGGAAAAGGGGATGAAATCAGATTTGTACCCAGTGAGTGAGGAGCAAGTCTTGGGACGATGGTCTGAACAGCTGCTGCATCTCAGATAGTGATCTGTGAGGAGTCTGAGTGGAGCCAGTTTTCCGAGGAAGGGGCAGCCGCCTTGGGCAGGAGCTGGAGCTATGCGGCTGAGCAAGGGCTTACAGGAAGTGGGCTGCATGAGACCACCAGCGGCGGGCGCCAGGCTGGGACACAGTGCATTGAGGCAGGGTTTTCAACTGTGAGTGGGTCAAGAAATCAGCAGACTAGGTCTCCACCAGCATTAAAAATATAGTATAGAGACTACTAATATGCTTTGTATGTAACATGAGTAAAAGTATTTTACACATATATGTATATTGGGTTGCAAAGTAAAACCCATTTCTGGGTTGCGGTCCCAGTAGCTTTAATGTCACTGATTTAAAAAATGAGCAAGACAAACTATAAACTACATGTGAACTGGGACAGGGTCCCTAATCCTGGCACATAGTAGACACTCAGTGAAGACATACTGCATGAAGGAATGAATCAACATGTTGGAGAAATAAGAGGAAACCTAGGACCAGGGTGACTCAGGAGCTAAAAAATGGTCAGAAATAATAACCCAGGGTCAGAATGTCAGTGATTTGGCCATGTTCAGAGCACAAATGAGCTTCTCTGTAACTGCTGTGGACTGGCAGAAGCAGAAGCCAGACTGCAGAAGCAAACAGTTGGTAAGGAAGTAGGGTTGACACAAATGACAGTGGGGATTGAGAGATACTGATTTGTATCAAAGGTATGAAAACCCAACAACATATGTTGGAGATTACAGGAGAGGCATGTTCTAGAACTGCTGTCCAACAATGAAAGCAGTAGCCACGTGTGGCTCCTTTAAGCAGAATTGACAGCTCCTTGACCATACCGGCTCCATCGCAGGTGCTCGATGGCTGCATGCAGCCATGTGGTACCGAACGGACACAGAACACTGCCGTCATTTCGGATAGGTCCGCTGGAGAGCGGTGCTGCAGGAAAGAGCCTTCATTCATGATTTCTAGGCCTCAGTGAAACACGCAACGCAGTGCCCAACCTCTTCGTACGGGAACTGTTACCCAGGCCTGCGGAAAACTGCGTGGAACTGCGGGACAATCTGCACATGACGACATGGCGTCGGGCCTCCGTGCGAGCGGCGGCCCGGGAGCGGCCAGTGCACACAGCAGCAAGGCTGCTGAACTTCAGGAGGCCGTCAGGGCAGCCGGCGTGACAGCTGCGCAGGAGCTTCCCACCAGATGCAGCCACGATCCGTGCGTCCAGAGCCATGCCTGCGAGGGACCGGCTGCACAGGGAGGAGGGAGCGTGGGCAAGGCAGAAAGGGCTGGGCGGGTGTGGTACCGCACAGGGCGAGCGCGGGGATTCGGGCCTGGGCGCGCGGGTGGAAAATTGCAATCATCGCCGCTTTACAAAATTAAATAAACGGATTCCCGTATGCACCGTGCATGGTTTTTGTACAGCACCTCCACAGTAAGAAGGAACGTGACAGACGACTGAGGCATTTATTATGGAGCAGATCTGTTCATTAGACACTCGGGGTCCCGCTAACCCACTGCAGCGAGCAACGTCACTACTGGAATCTTAAAAATAAAATGTCTAACTTTGTGGGGAAAATCTCTTTGCAAGCAGTTTTAGAGGGTCGTCGGGCGCTGCCGGTTAAAACGACTCTTTCACGTGGAGTGAAGCGGTGAGGGAGGAGGGCAGGGCCTAGGCTCGCGGGGAGTCTGGCCTGTGGCGGAAACACCAGGCGCCCGCGGCCTCGCCCGGCGCACCCGCCAGCAGCGACCCGGACGCAGCGTTCAGGGCCTCCCCCGGAAGCACGGGCCTCGCGGCGGGCTGCGGAGGCCGAGTCCCGGGCAGCTCTCAGGTGAGCCTCGCAGGGCCAGCTTCCGGGGGACGGGGCGCCCGAGAAGAGATGTGCCCCTCGGAGCCGCCGGCCAGTCGCAGAGGGCACCGCTGACTCACCGCGGAGAGGACAAACGCTATTGGAAAACTACAGCCCAACCAGCTGCTAAGGCTGCCAGAGGCCGAACGCGAGCACGCACCCGCCGGGCCGCGCCGGAAGCCCCCAGCCCACTTCCGGTGCGCTTCCAACTTCCTGGGCGAGGCCGGAAGTGGCTTCCTTGCACTCAGCTCCACAGAGCCGTAAAGCAAGATGGAGGCGCTCGCTCCGCAGGGGTGGGTCAGTCTTCATCCTATTTGTAGCACTTCTCTACCTACTAGGACCTCTCTGTTTCCATCTCCTGCCCTAGTTTTTCTCAGTAAAGCTCGTTCATGTTTCAGTCTCATTCACTTCTGGCGGAGTACGGGCCGAAGGCAACGTGAGGTGACCCGAGCGCTTTGGGCACCATTTTGTACGGAAACTGCTGGCCCGTTGGGCGGGGCGAGCGGCGGGGAACCCAGACAAGGCCGCTGGAAGGAGGCCGAGGGAGGGCGGGTAGGCTCGGGGGTGGCGGAGGGTGTTGCTATCCGTCAGGTATTTCCGCTTCCTCTCCGCCCCGTCCTATTAGGTTGGACCGGCTTGTTGTGGGGCGGGGGAGAAGGTTGTTTGGAGCTTCGCGCAAGGTAAGGTAAACTGAGGCAAAGCTGTGCGTGGCGGGCCTTTGCGCCCGACTGTGCCGGAGGTGTGGGGACGGTCTCGGGGTGCTCGCGGGTTAGAGAAAGACGAGGAGGTGGGGCGGGGCTGGGAGATGCGAGGTGAATCGCGGGTGTGGTGCGGGGGTCGCCGGCGGGCGGGCGGGCGGGCGGGGGCGCGGAGGGTCGGACCTCAGGGCCCGAAGGGCTGAGCAGTGGAGGTGGCCGGTCGTGGTTCGGGCTGTGGGAGGGCGGGAGTGGGGCCTTGCGGCCGGCGTCCTGCTGTCGAGCCTGTCCTTGGCCTTTGTTTCCCTTGCAGGTCCCCAGAGACTTGGCCGCAGCCCCTGTCCGGGCCCAGCCGTCCGCCTCCAGCTGCCACCCCAGCCCGGTGGCGCCTGCCTTCGTCCTCCCGAATGGTGTGCTTCCTCGCAGGCCTCGGCCCCGGATCCAGGCCCCCTCTGCTCCCTGCCTCGGAGCAGCAGCTCCAGAAGGCTGGGAGGGAAGAACTTCCGTGCAGCCGAGGCTGTAGCTGCAGGAACCCCTCTGACGCCTGGAATCTCGGCCTCTGATCCAGTGCGAGTCCTTCCCGGGTCCCCTTTACTAGTCTTTGAGAAGAGAGACCCCTCTTGCCACCCGGGGTCCAGGAAGCCTCAAGCTGGGGCCCTGGTCCCAGCATGTCAGCCCTCTCTTGTGTATAGGGCTGTGCCCTCTCCCTGCCGGGATGGCTGAGCTCAGGCAGGTTCCGGGGGGGCGGGAGACCCCTCAGGGGGAGCTGCGGCCAGAGGCGGCGGAGGATGAAGTCCCTCGGAGCCCAGTCGCAGAGGAGCCCCGCGGAGACGGAAGCAGTAGCAGTGAGGCCAAATTGTTTCCAGGGGAGGAGGAAGAGCTGGATCCTAGAATACAGGTGAGAGGGCTGGCGGGGGCGGCCGGAGTGCCAGCTTTCCTGAAGAGCTGGCAGGTGGGGGCACGGGGCAGGAAAGGAAAGCAAGCTCGTCAACAAACCATTGCAGTGCAGCGAGAAGCGCTGAAAGATTAGCTTGTGGCAGGAGTGCCAAGAAGGGCCACCCGAATGCCTGGGGTGGTTGCCGAAGCCTCACTGAAGGGAAGGACATGGAGGAGGCACACTCAGGTCAGTGCAGAGCAGAGTTGTTCTTTCCAAATGAGCAGCAACCTCACCTCTCATCAGTGCCTCCCAGCGATGTTCACTTCCGTACAGGGTGAGACCTTTCATGTGTTACACAGGTGGCATCTGGTTTAGGCCTCTGAGGAAGTCTGATATGTGTTGGTCCTGGTCAGTCCTCAGTGACACAGATGCCCAGTTCTAAGGATGCTGTGGCTCTCAAGTGTGTAGCAGAGCTGATTTGTCACCATGGAGCATTTATAGGCTGGTTGGTCGGCTGGCAGCTCTGTGTGAAGGACACCTGCAGCAGTGGGTGAGGACGGAGCAGGGTAGGCACCGGGTGGAGGAGGTGCTTGGCCGTCTGAGGCTCGGTTGCAGTGACTTCCAGCCAATGGAAGCTGCTTGGGTAGGTGAGAGTCAGTACGTTTCTGTGTTTGAGGCTGAGTCTGCCCTTTAGTTCATAGCATCTTCAAGATTCTGGCGTGCAGGTGATTCACCCGTGTAGGTGAGCAACACACCCCTGGGTTTGCTTCCTGGGCTTCTCTGTCAACAGACCTTTAGTAGATTACTTGGGTGTGTCCACAAGAAATCGGTGCTGGTCCTAGAATCCTCCTGCCCTCTCGGTGGGGCTCCTGGGATGTGTGTGGGCCTGTGTCCCTGCTCACAGTGAAGCAGTGGTGTGTCAGAGACATTCCTGCTGTTTCACGGCTATTACCTTGAAATCTGCTTCATTTCTTTGGTAAATTTTAGATTTGTCCTCCACTGAGAAAACAAGTTGTAGTGAAAAACATTTCGGACTGAAGTTCAAGCAACCTCCTGACTGATGATTTGTGATTTTCATGCAAGTTATGTAACCTCTGCACATCTCAGTTTCTTTATCTGTAAAGTGAGAGGTGTTTCCCCTCATTTGCATGACTCCTTCCTGCACTGCTCCGACAGAGTCCTATGAACCTTTCACAAATTCTTTAGTTTGTCTGTTGGTGAGTTTGGACACCCTTGTGCACATTGGGGAGGAAGGCCATGTGACGCGCTGCAGCGTTCCTGGCCCTGCTTCCGAAGAGAAGCCAGCATTGTCTTCCTGCAGTCTGCCTGCTCCTGTATTGCCCAGGGCCCACACAGTCACTCCATGTTTCCCTATCCATTCACAAAGCCTACTTCAGCAGATCCATTACAAAGAAGTAAAAATTGAAGATACAGTTCCTCAGGTGCTATTGGCAGTGCAGAACTAGGACATTTTGACGTGGGCAGTTCCGTTGGACGAGCTCTGATGGTTTGAGGACACTGAGCACGTGTGATATCCCCTGGCCTCTGGCGGGCCCACCATGACTTGCCAAACTAGGAGTTGAGTTGTGGGTTATGTATGAAGGAAAAGTCTCCTTGCACAGGTGGCCCTCAGCCGGGCCGGTTTCCTGGCCTCAGTGGGGATTCGGCCCTTGTCTTGTGGGAGGCAGGCTGTTGTGAGGGGCACCCTCCATGGAGCAGTAGCTGGCATTCAGCCCTTCGGGCTTTGGGTTTTTCTCTGTGCAGATGAGAGTGGGGTGTGTATCTTCCTGGGTCCCTTTAGTGGTGACAGTGCACAGACTGTTCTCCTTATTGTGTGTTTCAGTGTTATAAGTGGATTGTAAGTACATTCAGCGGGTCTTTACCCACAGATCCATCAGAACCCACCAGGGAGCTGTAAGAGCCACCATCGGAGCTGTGCGCAGACATGTGCATCCTCCTGGCCTGGGTGGGTGGGAAGTGGTTCTAACGTGTCCACTGGGCCAGGGATAGTCGAACAGGGACCCTGTTCAGGTGTTTCCTGGATCTTTGGGCGAAGCTCTTAGTGATGTAGGTACTGAGGTTTCTTGGCAGGCAGGCAGCATGCCCGTGCCCCGTTGTCTGCTGGGATTGCCTGGAAGTTGTGTGGAAGCCAGCTTCAGGCCTACAGGAAGTATGCTGTTCTCCTGGGAAGGCCACTGTCCATATCCGTGTGTTGACCTCAGCGTAGTTCTCTGAGGCCTCTAAACTGGTTCTCCGGGCCTGGGTCTCCTCCTTTGTGACTTGCTCAGCCTTGTTGTGATGAATACATCTTTCCTGGGGTCAGTGAATACATTCACTCAGACTCTCAAGGATGACTTTGCAGCCTCTGCCACCTCATCTGAAATGTTGGTTTGGCTCACAGACAGCTTTAATTCCCTTGTTTCTGAGACCTGGGCTGTGCATCACCCGGCCCCACCCATTGATCGTGGCTTAGAGTTTTAATAGCTGGCACAGGCGGACAGGCACGTTGGCAGCCTGAGTGGTCAGGCCTCTGCCACAGTGGCCTGGCATCTGGGAGTGCACTATGTGTCCAGGAAGGTCACCCTCCCTGCTGGCTGCACGCTCACTGATGGGCAGTGTTGCTGACTCAAACCTCGTTTTCCTGGAGTTCTGTGTCAGCAGCTACCAGGAGTCCCCAGTGGGCCAGGCCACATGGAAAGTATTGCCAGCTGCCCCAACTGCTTGGTATTCCTCAGCTTCCATTCAACCTGGCTGCCCCCACCCCCTTGCCACCTCCAGCCCCTTAGAAAGAGCTTTGTGACTGAGGGGCAGACCTCATTCAACAGAAGACTTTTAATTGCTGGAGCTGCTGTGCTGATGCAGATTCCTGCCTTTTGCCAAGAGCCAAACCCTGCACATCCTTTTTCTAGTGGGGGATGACTTCCATAGAGCCCTCCACTCTGATGACCTTGTCTGGCTGGGAACAGTGTGGGCTGTGGAACTGAGTGGGAAGCAGTCTGGATCTCGGGTTGCCCACAGGAACAATGCAAGGTGGCCTGCACCCACTTTCTCTCCCCGCAAATGAATACTTGCGCTCCTGAGGCCTGGCCTTTGCCTACCAGGGCTGTGGTTTTCTAAGGTGATGGTGTACCTGTCTTCTCTGAGGCTCCCACCCGGGCACATCGTTAGTGTGGAGAGTGGTCATAGTAGCTGGACAGCCGGCTCCAGGATGCAGCCCCAACTCTGTCACTTATGGCCAGATGCACACCTCATTGTTTCCTCTTCTTTTTTTTTCATTTCTCGTTAATCCTCACCTGGGTATATTTTCCCATTGATTTTTAGAGAGAGTGGAAGCAGGGAGAGAGAGACAGAGATGTGAGAGAGCCACATTGATTGGTTGTCTCCTGGATACACCCCGACTGCCCTGACCAGGGGCCGGAAATGGAACATGTAACCCAGTTATGGGCCCTTGACCGGGAATTGAACCTGTGACCCTTTGGCACAAACCACTGAGCACACTTGCCAGGGCCCCACCTCATTGTTTTTGTCTATCAAGAGAATGAGTTGAGAAAGGGAGGATGCCAGCAAGGCTGCTGGGAAGGCCAGCACCTCTTGTCTCAGAGTCTGAAACCATCTTGGGCTGAGTCACACACAGGAGCTGGTCCCATGGGAGAGGTGGCCTCTCATCCTGCAGGAATTACCTCTTCTGAGGCCCGTTGGGGTGCTCCTATCAGCTGCAGGTGAAGTCCTTGTTGGGAAGGCAGTGAAACGGAGCTGTGTGCTGGTGGAATACTTCTTCGGCCTCCCTGGGTGTTGGCTGCCTGTGGTTCCAGACTGTCTTGTCTTATGGACACTGGGTTGTGTGACTAACCAGATGGACCATGTGCACCATTTTCCAGACCCACACTGCCCAGTACGGGAGCCAAGTGCTACTGGCCAGGCTAAGATGTGCCCTGAGGATCGAATGAACATGAATCACAATCATTGTCTAAAAAAAAAGTATAAAAGTGTTGTAAATACTTTATGTTGATAACAATTTCTTGGGCATGTAGGGCTAATGAAAAGTTACAATTTCATCTGTTCAGTTTTGCTTTTTTTAAAATGTGGCTACTAGAAAGTGTGAGACACACATTGTGTTTCTGTTGGACAGCTTTATTCAGTCCAGAGTCAAGTTTGAGGCCCTTTGGAGGCAGGGAAAGTGTGGTATAATATCTTTGTTCTTGGTTCTGTTGTCTCTTCCTTTGTGTTCCTTTACTGTAGTTGGGACATGTAACTTGGTTTCGTGGATTCTTACTTGCACACTCAAATCTCAGGGCTTGAGAAGATGTATAGAAATAAAAGGACTAAGGGGGATCGTACACTGGACTGTTGAATGGGCTGAATGAGGCGAGAGCAAGGTGGCAGTGTACCTCCTGGCCAAGTGTAGGCCATATCTGGGCATGGGCAGAGACAGACACAGGTGAGTCCAATTGGCTGCTGCAGGGCTCCTGGAGGGAGTCCCTTAGCTGAGCACCAGGCATCTTGTGGGGCACTGCTCCTCCTCAGGAGTGTCTTTGACTTTTTGGGCTCCAGGAACTTGACCAAGAAAGGGCAGGAGTGGAAACGGGGCCAGTACTCCCCTGCTTTCTCTCTCAGGTGGTCCTGGGTCCATTGAGGTGCTCAAGCCAGTGTGTCTGGTGACTTCTCCCTGAGGCTCTTCCTTTCTCCCACAGGATCTACTGTGTGGGGATTTGAGGTCACTGTCACTCTACTCCCAAGCTGGCTCATGGCCTCTTGAACCATGTCTCTTCCCTAATCTAGCCTCATTTGTCTATCAGGCCCTCATAATTCTGCAGCCTGCATTTCCCTGGACCTGTCCTTTCCTCCTTGGCTGGAATACTGCAGACTGCCCCCACCATTGTCTGCCTGGGCTCTCCACTCGGTTCTCACATTGCTCAGATAGGCCTTCCCAAGCCATAGCCAGGGAGTCACAGGTTCTGTGCCCTGACCTTCCCTCTGCCCTGACCTCACTGGCTTCTCATCTGAGCATTGCCTCCTGGGCACCTGCCTGTTACTGGTGCTTTCTGTGCATCAATCAAGGCCCAATCTGGGGGCAGGTGTTCAGAGCATCCTGCCTCAGCCTTGTGTGGCCCAGGTAGGTGACTCTGCTCCCCCCACCCCTCCCATGACTCCTCACACCATGAGGGTCTGTTGCTTACTTGCTGGGCCATAAGCTGCCACCTTTCTGAGTCCTGAATTATTGGGTCTCATGTGCTAAGCTGGGGTAAGTGTGCAGTAAACGTGCTGAGCGAGTGGCTCAGAGAGGAGGATAACTGGCTGGGTTTGAGGAGGAGCTGGTGTGGTCTGAGGGAGAGCGCCCAGGCTGCTGCCACTTCCCTGTGTGCATGAGTGTTCGTTCATCTCGAAACCTTGATCTCCTGACCTTTAAAGTGGGGGCTTTAGGCCCGGACACAGGTAAGTTGTGAGCTAATAGTGGATGTGGATTAGGTCTCTGACGAGGAGGAGCAGTGCCTCCCTGTGCTGCTTCCCTTCCATGGTTTGGTGGGCTTTTGTCTCTGCATGCACTCCCTGCTCACTCGGCCCACGGAGGCCCTTCTTTCCCTGGTTCTAACTCTGCCCCTGTCTGCGGCAGGAGGAGCTGGAGCACCTGAACCAGGCCAGCGAGGAGATCAACCAGGTGGAGCTACAGTTGGACGTGAGTGTCCTGCCCCGCCTTTCTCCATGTGTCCCTATTCAGCACAGGGGTAGGGGAAGGGGTGACACAGGAAACGAGGGACTGGGACCCACACACAATTATTCGTCTGCCCACATATCTGTCCCTTTGCCAGGAGGCCAGAACCACCTATCGGAGGATCCTACAGGAGTCGGCGAGGAAGCTTAACACTCAGGGCTCCCAATTGGGGAGCTGCATCGAGAAGGCCAGGCCCTACTATGAGGCTCGGCGGCTGGCTAAGGAGGTACAGCCCCCGATCCTTGATCTGAGAGGGCCATGCACCGATCCTGGCCCAGGATTCGTCCTCTATATGGAGTGGGAAACAGATCACTTTTTCTCTTTGCTTTTCTCTTCTCTTCCTTTTGGTTCATGCCTCTCTTTTTTATTTACCCTATACTTTTTTTTACCCTTCTTCCTCCCTTTTCTTTACAGAAATAATGTGGGTTCACTATTAGAAAACTAATTGTAACAGTAAAACAAGGAAAAGATAAGACAAAAAATGCCCTAAATCCTACCATGCACACTTGATTTGTTTTGGTCAAGTATGGTGAGGTGGCAGTGGCAGTTCTCAAGAGGTGGGGCATGCCATGCAGGGTTACATGGAGAAGCACCTGGGTTGATTGGGAGGCTGCAGGCAGGAGGAGAAAACTTGGCCCACGGCCTTTCTGTTTTTTGTGGTAAGGAATGGGTGAGGCAGGGAGGCAGCTCTGGCTAAACTTAGGGTGGTAGGATGGTTTGAGAATAGGGGAGGGCTCTGTACTCTGTGGTGGGACCTAGTTGTCTGGTACTTGGTCCTGGGTAACTTAGGGCAGAGGCAATATTGGCTGGTTTGGAAGAGTCAAATAAAGGAGGTGGTGGGTGTTGGATTGGCTGGTTTACATGTGAAAGGTGTGCTCACAAGGGAGTTTTATCTCCGAAATTAGCTAGCTTTGGGAGAAGCAGTAAGGATCCCGGGATGTCAAAGCATCAAAATATAGGCAATAAAAAGTGTGGTTAATACAGTACAGATAACTCGTTAAATTTTTTGTATATATTGTGCCAAACCATATTATACAATATATGCTGTTTTTATCCCTTTATTTTACTTACTAGGGGCCCGGTGCACAAAAATTTGTGCACTCGGGGTGGAGGGAGTCCCCTCAGCCCGGCCTGTGCCCTCTGACAGTCTGGGACCCCTCAGTGGATGTTCTATGATGGCCCCAGTCTGCCAGGCGCCTTTTGTGTGTGTGTGTGTGTGTGTGTGTGTGTGTGTGTGTGTGACTACTGGGGACCTGCCCCTAGCCGCATCTGAGGCTCGGAGCAGTCCTTCGTGTGTGTCTACCTGCCGGGGGCCTGCCCCCAGGCTTGGAGCAGGCATCCCCTCTATGTTGATCTCTCAGACTCTTGCCCTCCCCTGCATGTTGTTCTCTTTTTTGAGCTGTGGCCAGGGCTGGGTGCGGCCTGCCTCCCAAGCTTGCCTACTGCCCATCTTCCTCCAGCCATCAGAAAGCAGGGAAAACCCCGCCTCGTGGTCAGGCCAGCCTTTTCCTGCTCCCTGATCCTCGGAAGGGACCTGGGAAGCCGCCAAGCAGGCCGCCAACTCTTTCCCACTCACCCGTCCCCTGCTGCCTTCCTTTCCCACTTCCC